>VKHH01006920.1:0-14248 GCA_015144975.1 Epipyxis sp. PR26KG | reverse complement strand
AGCCAGCATAATTATGTAATTATTTTATTTCAAAAACATAATAATACTGTGGTTGCGAAACTAGACATTTCACACAAGGCTGGGAGCCAGCATAAATATGAGATTATTTTATTTCAAAATCATTATTACGCTGTGGTTGTGAAACTAGACATTTCAAACAAGCGATCCAACAAGGCCATATGCCAACCTTAATAATAATTATTATTATTGAAACTGCTGGCATTAAATGCGAAAATTTAAATTCGCCAAAATATAGCAAAATTAATAAAAATAAAAATAATAATAATAATATACAAATATATAATTTTTTTTGAAATTAAGCAGCTTGAATTAAAAAAATTGTTTTTTACATACTAATAATTATTATGTTTTAAGAAATATTTGATCTTTTATTATAATAATAATATATATAAATTTTTTTGAAAATAAGCAGCTTGAATTAAAAAAATTGTTTTTTGCTGGCATTTTTATTAATAATAACAATAATAATAATAATAATAATAATAATAATAATAATAATAATAATAATAATAATAATAATAATAATAATAATATATAATTTTTTTTGAAATTAAGCAGCTTGAATTAAAAAAAATGTTTTTTGCTGGCATTGATTAAAAAGAATAATAATACTATTTAAAAAGATTATTATAAAATATGTATGTACATTATTTATAAAGAAGAAAATAAAAATATAATAATAAAAAATAAAAAATAAAGATAGTAATAATATAAAATGATAATGGTTCGTAATCATCATCAGTAGATGGTCTAATCAGTTATGAAATAATTGTTAGTTTCGGGCTCTTAATAATAATAATAATGATAATAATAATAATAATAATAATAATAATAATAATAATAATAATATGAAAATAATCTTTGAACATGCCTGTGCTTGTTGAGTTTTTGATTGAATAGAATTGTTAATTCGTTTAGAATCTTCGATATCCTTCAACATCACTTCACAACTATGTAAATATTCCTCACCAAATCTATTCATGATAAATTTAAAAAGAGAATTTAATTGCATTTTATTGGTATTGAAAAGCTAGCATGTGGACCTTTAAAAACTTAAATGTTAGAAATTAAGTGTAAAATCATATCTTAAAATATTGGTTACCCATTGTGGTGCATTTAAGACATAATCAATAACAATAAATCGAGAAAGCCCACAAAATAGTGTTACTATAATATTAATAATCAAGATAATTATTATCGCAATAAGCAATAAGTAATCAATTGAGAAAGTGTGACGTATTTGTTACTTTGTGGTTCAGTTTTCAAAATATTAAATTATTGTTATGACATTTCATATAATTACCTTATTTTCAATAATTCTAAGTTTCCAATTTCTTGGTCTGTGATGTACTTCAAATTAGATAATAACTTATCAGCCAAAAGTGATCTATATTCTATTATAAATAAATCAGTAGATCCATAAATCGAAACAAGCATTGCTAAGATATCTAATCCTCGTGATCCTAATAAATCTTCTTGTAATTCAAAATCCTTTTTTCTTGGTTGCCAATTTTCACCTGGCCCCCCTTCTTCATCATCTTCATCTACCCCATATTCTAATGAGCCACCGCGTCTCAATTCAGTATGTAATTCAGATTCTTTTCCTTCTGTTAATGATGAAACAACACATCGAATTGTATCTTTACGACTTTTCAAATAGATCCGAATAGGTTCTGCTACATAATTTAATAATAAATCACTTGAATCGATCACACGTAATGCTTTAATCATTGATACATAGAAATCTAAGATTTGTGAAGTTGAAGCACCCATATGCAATAAACGTTTACAAACAATAGTACGAAATAATTTTGCAATAAAAGTTAGATTATTACTATATTGACTAGTTTCTTTTAACTCTTTGATTGCAGGTAAACTATCAGGAAAGTCTGTTATCATTTCAAATAATACTTTTGAACGATATTTAGTAAATAAATCAATTGATGCTTTATGAATTTCATCAGTAACAACAAATAAGTTTTTATCATTAAAAATCATTTCAGCAAATGGTTTTAATTGATTTCTTGTCCATATTGAAATATTTGGTAATATTTTTTCGGTAAAATCATCATTTTTGCACAATTTAGAAATGTATTGTTCTGCTAACTCTACTAAAGCTTTCATATAGTATTTCTGATATAATTTGGTCCACTTAAGATTATGTAATAATTGAAATTGAATGATGATATTATCAGGAATAATTTTTTGGGATTGTTTTGTTGGCGTGTTTACTATCATTGCATTTGAATTATTACTATTATCTATTTCGGTATCATTTTCCTCATCGCTATTATTTTCAGTGCTATTAGCATCATTATTTACATTGTAATACCGATCATAAACTTCGATAATATACTTACATAACCCATGTTTAATATTATATTCGAATTTTTCAACAAGGAAAATATTCAAGTAGCTAACTGACAAGGAAAAATTGTTAAAATCAAGTGCTTTATATGTATTTGAATCCAATATACTATCATAGTTGCGTTTAGAAAGAATCTACAATAAAAATTCACAAATTAAATAATACACATTTGTTGAAGTATCACATATGATTACCTCAATAAGATGAGGTATGATATTTTCTGTTGATAATTTACTAAATTTTATCAGCACTTCGCTGAAATCTTTTTGAAATTTGGTGAGAAGTTTGTCAATATCTACAGATTCCATCCTTTGAATATTTCTAAATAACTTTACTATATCTCAATCAGTGAATGAAAGAATAATTTAAAAACAGATAGAGCATTTATTTACCTGGATTGGCATCAAATTTTACATGTATATAATACTGCTGTAATATATTATTGGAGTGTAGTAAAAAAATTGTTGGAAAACCAAGTACCCTCCCCAAATAAAATTATGGTTGTGATTGAAACAAACGAGTATAATCAGCCAATTATCCTAATACATAAAAGAAGAATTATTTATGATTTTTTGTCTTTCTGTAAATTAAGTTCTTTCATTCATTTATACAAATTTTACGATAAATTCATTCATTCATTCAGATTCAGTGATGCCAAATTACAAGACCACCCATTATTTTCGTTAACCCAAATACTATGACCACCTTCGAATTTTGGTTAAAACATATTATAAGACCGGTCTTAAATAGGGCACTAGATGGTAATAGATTATGAATGAATGAATTAATAGGAATTAACTGAGAAAATAAAAAAAACAGATCAACTAAACAAGAACAAATAAAGCCAACTACAAAATATAACAATAAGTTTTACGTGATCAATATATGAAAAATTTGAGCCTAGCCGATATTCTTCAGCTTGAGTTTGATTAGGTCCAGTAGTTGGATGTATAAGCTCTGCACTACGATGTTGGATCGATTTGAATTATTAATAGATTAATGGAAGAATGTCTAGAACTAACTTTTATTCAATTTCTGACCGAGATAATAAAATGTATGTTATAGACTTAATTACCTCGAGTTATTATCAGAAGTTATTAGAGATTACTATGTACTAGATTAATTTAGTGAATTTACAGATTGAAAACAAAATTTTAGTTCTTAAAAATAAAACGAAATAGTTACATTAAATTACACAATAATTTGAGAAGGTTGTTTTTAAAAGCTTCCCCTTCTACGTCAGAAATGATTGGATTAGTAAACTGTAAACATCCAAAGAGGTTTTCATTAATTGACATTGTTGATAATTGACAAAGAACACCATTTCGTGAATGAGATGTTGCGTAATAACTTTCAATAATTTCAATGGCTTTGTCTCTTTTAGAGTGAAAAGGAACAACACCGACATTAGAAACTCCACAGGAAAACCCTCTTCCATACGAATCTTTATTTCTTGCATCTATTTCTACTGCTTGAAGAATGTCAACAGTTTTCATTCCAAATGAAAATAGTCGAACAGATTCAGGAACAAATTGACATTTATTTATTATAAAATCAGCTTGGTGTTTCGTTTCTGTCGCTAGTGTCCAAAACATATTTTTGAATAAATCAAATTCTTCAACATCTAAATCATTACTATCTTTTGATTCATCAATTAGAGTAAACCAATTATTTAATGTTTTCAAAACAAATGAAGATTGAGATATTATATAATCTACTGCACCACCAGTACAAGCGACTGAACCATCTGTAAAGTCTGATTTAACAGTAGAATATTGATCTATATAATTAGGACTTGCAAAAGGTCTCAAACCAACAGATAAAAGAAATCTTAGTTTAATATCCTCATAATTTGATTGATTTGGAGAAACATCGTTTTGAATCGCCAGATTAGTGATCAATAGCATTGCTGCACTTAACACATTAGTCACAGTTACCTTATTTAATTTTGATAATTTTATTAACTGTTTCGTGTCATCAGTAGATAATTTGAAAAATTTACAAAATGTTTTTCTTTTATTTGGATTAGCTATTGAATTATTTATATTTTTAATAATTTTTGGCTTCATTGCGGCAAAGGATAATGAATTGCATATTTGATATACAGCCCATAACATAGTTCGTATACCTAGCCATTCAGGTGCTACAACTGTCTCAATAGAATCTGGAAATTTTAAAGGCTTATTATTAATACTAGCATTGCTTCGATCAATACTATGGTTGATTAATATATCATTAACTAAAATATTTATTGATTGTTGATCATCAATACCATGGTTAACACAGAATACCCAAGCCGATTTCTTTGTCTCATTACAAACTACATTCGTTAATCTGATGATTATCAAGTAAAAAAGATTAAGAAGTACGTTTGTTAAATAAAAGATTCGCTTAATTGAATTATTATTATTTTACCTCCATTGTGGTCCATTTACATCAAACGAAGCCTCATTTAATGCACTATGATATGCCGTCATCCAATATGAATCAAATTCAATTGGTGAAACCTATCATCAAGAAGAATAAATAAATTATTAGCAAAAACCTCTATTGTTACGTTAACCTGAACAGTATTTAAAACACTATTAGCTATGCTTGTAGACGATTCTGCGCTGATTTTCCAGTACTTTTTCCCATCCTCGTCAAATATTCCAGCCCGTAGCATTGGATGTCTAGATTTTAATTAAATATCAAACATTCAATAATGAAATGGTACACTGTAATATACAGAATAACAAGTGAGTGCCAATTATTACCTATCTATACAATTTTGTAACGACCATAGAAGTTCATTATTGTTCATTATTCCACTAAGTAAATATACAACTCCGTGAGATAGAGATAGCATATTAGAGTTAGGAGATGTTCTGGACAACAATTTCTCGTAACTTCCAAGAGGTCTAGCAATGTCTCCAGGTGAGTTAAATTGGATTTGTTTATTGCCTTGAATATTCATGATAACTCTACTACTTTTATCGTATATTGACGTTCTTGTGCTAAAAGCATTCAGACAATTCAAAATTAGTGCAGTCAGTACAATAAAAGCAGCTAATTTAACAATTCTGATACTCATTTGCATGGTACTGTACTTTACACTAAGGGATAAATGGTTGCTAATTATCAACTAATTATCAACAACAATAATCAAGAGTTAATAATAATATGAAGTTTCACGAAATTGTGTCGAGTTATTGTCGAATGTGAAAACCGTTTTTTTCGAGTTTGGTCGAGACCGAAGGTCGAGAACAAACGAGAAAGAAGCGATTTCACATTGGACAATAATAACGAGACAAAATTAAGTGAAATGGATATTAACTCAGGTTATTTTTTGATAATTTTTATTAGAGTTATATCACCTATCGCATAACTTACCTTCAAAAAAAATAACCTCACTCATATCCCCCCTCCTATATATCTAATAAAAAAAACCCGACATCTGTTTGATGGTTATGCGTCTGACGATCATCTTTGTGAAATTAGTTGCATTTTAATCACGCAAGTTACAATCAGCTACATCAATGTCAATTTTATTTTTCATAAGTGGATGTTTTTTATTTTTGATGTTTTTTCAATTGTAGAGATTGCTGGATTGTGTTATTACTGTATCATAAATTGTTGTTGATTATTGTAGCAAAAACAGAAAAATTATTTTCCTCAATAACAACCATGGTTCTTAATGCAAGAAAACAAATCATTCACACAACTGCAACTTATCAAAGTATATGCCAAAAATAATATTCAATGTGAAAAAGATAACTATTATCCATGATATATATATTTCACATCAGCATATGCAAATAACAAGTAATTGCAATGCCATAAGTAAATGTCATTATTCACTTAAGTCCACAATGGAAATGTTCTATTTCTCAATATGATGGATTAAGGTTTGCATTAGCCCACTTCTATTGACATTATACGACTTCCGTAAAATATTCTTAAGTCATTTTTATGTATGGCAGGTATGTCGTTAGATTTCTTTCGGAAAACAAAAATCAATATTCTTATTCATCAACAACCACATTTGACAAAATCCACCAGATTTATGATCTATTTTCATTGCCATATTCATTATTTCAGATATTCTATTGATTAAAGGCTTTGATGAAACATTAATATCAGTGTTTTTTTGACTACTAATCATATCTTCCAATAGGCATGCAACCATAACTGAACCAGTACCTGCAGTTACAACATTTTGCTTCAGATGAGTACCGCCAGGTAATATTTCATGCAAAGAATAGTGATCGTTTTCAATTGTTTTGGAAATTTTATCTAATACATGGCTATTATTTGGAATGAAGTCTTGAGTTTGATGATGCAATTGAAGACATTTCATATTATTGTATTCACAACCAGCAATAATCACATGTGCCGATTGATACTTTTTGTAAATTAATATTCGAGCATAATGCGCAATTGCTTCCGTTCCTAATTCCTATAAAGAAGTCAATCACAATAACTAGAAACAAAATTTTCTAACTTATTGAATTCGTACCTCTTGCATAATGAGCTCATGTGAATCAACTTTAAATTTCAATTCTTCATATAGTTGATATACATTTTCAAACCCTCCAACTATACAAAGTGCAGTTCGTTTCGATAATAAAAATACTCGTTTTGCAAATCGACTTTCAATCATTCCACCGGGAGATGATAAACTATCTGCAGATAAAATAATTCCATCATTGCACTTAACCGCCACTAATATGGTACATAACAGAATCCCATATTGACAAGCTAAAATAATTAGAACATATTGAATATGTTTCATATTTATCATTCTGTAATTCGATGAATTTATCAATCAATTTTGGTACAATCAAGTAATTTTATTTGGTGTATTTTGTATATCTCTATCTCAATATCTTGTTCATATATAGTATAATATGTGTTTTACTGGATGCCATCGGAACTAGATAAACTAATCTCAAATAATAGGGTAGTTTTCCTGTAACTTCGTAACTTCCTATATCAAAATAAATGTTTTTAAAAATTCACTGTGAATAATATAGTTTTTCTAAAAATAGCAATCAATGAAGGTTCTTTGGAATTAACTTGCTATTTTATAAGGTAAAGCTTTCTTGAAAGGAAAAGAAAGCTACAAATCCCACGAATCAATTATTTATTAATAAAAGTAATATTAGTCGCCGTAACCCAGGTAACCGTTACGGCTTTTTTTTAGCTGGGTTATAGTTGTTACCGGTACTGCTTTTATTATAAACATCATTCCAAATAGCATGCATGCACTAGTCTATTGACTTCAAAGATTCAATCATTTTGTGAATCATGTCAGCTCTTCCACCTCCTCCAGGTGATGTACTGTACAGAATATCTTTGATAATCCTATGATATTTTATGAACTGAGCATGAACAGTATGAATGTGTAAATGATCATGCTAATTACATTTTATTTTTACAATTTAAAATTTAAATACATTATAATTTAGTTCCAAGAGGTCCTCCAACAGCTCCGCCACCCCAATTTACAGCAACAGGTACTACAATACTGCCCTATCACAAAAATTAATTAATTACTGTATATTCTGTTACTAATGAATTGTATAGGAGGAAATCCCCGTCCACCAGGTATTATATTGTACATGAAAATTTCAGTCTATTAACGAACTGAGAAAAATTCAATGTTGTGTTGTAGGTCCACCCCTTGTTTCTAATATGTCAACAACAGGTATACAATTACAAGTAATTATCATTGTCATATAGAAAATATATTTAAACTTAATTTATTTGTTTAGTGCAAGGGCTTACACCTCCAGGTTAATGTCTACTGAATACTTACTGTTCATATTTTACTTGACTAACGGTGCTGATTGATTCAGGTCCTCCACCTGCTCCTAGAGGTCCACCATTTCCACCGCCTGCAAGTGGCAATACCATGTCTCCACCACCAGGTAACTAATCAATATTAGCATATCAATTTCAGTTCATTGTAATGATATTCGGTTAGGGCGTGGTCCGCCCCCATCCACTTTAACGTCACCACCTCCATCAGGTAATACTCCAACAATCATATTGACCTCATTTTTTGACTTTTTTATTTGAAATGATAGGTCGCGGTCCTCCTCCACCAGGTATAAGTGCTAAGCTTGATTTTTGTGTGATAATAGTAACTAAATATTAAATATGTCATTTTCAGGACAAGGACTCAATCCTCCAGGTAACTAATATTAATTGTCTTTGGATGCTATTTTGTAGAACATTCACTAATCCATTTCACTCATAACAATACCAACACTAAGTACATTTATTGGTTTATGATTGGTTTATTTTAGGACCACCCAGAGGGCCTCCATCTCAACCACCACCAAGTAATAATATGTCACCGCCACCAGGTTAGTCTCCTGTATGTATATATAATAGATAGTTTTTTATTCCGATGATTTATTTGATTATGACTAAACTCACATGCAAACGCACCTATCATTAACCAAACTAAATTATCCATTTCCTATCACAGCAATACAGCAATGTTAGATTTCAACAATAATATCATCAATGATGAAACGATGCATATGGACAATTAACATATCTATATTACAAGAATTCAAATCTTGTTTAATCTAAGCTGTAAATTGATGATGTGATAAATCTTTTCAATAATATACCTTGTTGATTATTTATGATGTGAAAATAAATATTGATTTCCTCCATTAATTCCTTTCAACACCTAAAATTTCATCTCAAGAAACGTTTTGAGTTAACAAAGCAATTATTTTGGGCAAGGTGGTTTGTTTAGTTTTTGGAAAAAGTTAAACTCCTAAATGTAGGGGCTCAATTTTTTGTGTTGAGGTTTAGGGGAATAACGGAGGCACATAAAAATATTATTTATCAATCTTCTGATCTATGCTGGTATGTTATTTGGTTGCAACAATCATTAGTCAAGAAGGGGCTGATTTAGTTTTGTTAATTTAACCTAAACGCCATTTGAAAAATTGATTTTTTATTGATTGAATTTATTAGGACGTGGACCACCACCACCACAAAATTCAACTATTATGTCAGCTCCACCTCCCCCAGGTAATTAATTATCTCTATCTATAATTAAATAGTGATATGATTCGATTTTATTTTTATTTACTTATTTCTAATTAGGGCGTGGACCACCACCACTAGGTAATAATTTTCTATATCATAATAGTTCATATCATATTATTATTTTGTTAACAATTGCAAAGGCTATCAACAGTCTAGTATAATAGTACAATGAATATGAATATAGTATATAATTGTCATATATAAGTATTAGAGTAATAATTTATTTTTTATTTTCAAATATTTAATATGTAGGTCAAGGCTTAACCCCACCAGGTTTGCTAATAAATGAAAAAGAAACCATTTTTATTTTATCATGAATAATATTTACTATAATAAAATAAAACATATTTTTTTATGTTCAAAAGGTCCACCTCCAATGCCTCGAGGGTTACCTGGGAATAATGCATCTCCACCGCCAGGTACTTTTAAAATATTAATCTGTCATAAAATATTACTATTCACATAATAATTACTGTTTTTATTATTTATTTATTAGGTCGTGGCCCTCCACCTAATGCTGGTATAAGTTTATTATATGATTTTGTTTTATTCATTATAATAATGCTTACATTTATCATCATTTGATTAATATTATGAAAATATTTACATAGGTTTACCAAGACCTCCAGGGCCACCTCCCACCCAATTAGATGGTCCAGCAGGTATTATTAATAATAACATCAATATTATATTTTTCTTATAATGTTTGTTTTGTAGGACCCCCTCCAATGATTCGTAATATATCCCCACCAAAAGGTGGTATTCCATTGGTAAGAAAATAATATTGAAATAAAAAATCATATGATTTTGTTATGTTATTTATTATCAATACAATTATTCATTCACAAATAATAATTTATTGTATAATATAGATTCATGCAAATGCACCACCTCCTCATGTTCAAAATGGAGGCAATTTACCAGGCCATAATGCTGAAGTATTGGAGCAAGCTAGAGTAAGTGTGATAATTTCATCCAGCTATATATTCGATCATTTTTCTGTTCATTTTTAATATCAGTGTAATTTGTAGGATTGAAAATATCCTTTGTTTTAAATCTTATTTATTTTAAATAGCTTATTTTTTATAATTTAATAAAATGAACAGATAAATATATATGATAGTTTTCAAAAATTGATAACCTTCAATCGAAGTTTCATTTACGAAGCAATCATTATTATTTTTTGTATAATTAATTTATATTTTCCGTAATCTTAGTAAGCATTCTAATTTCTCTTTAAATAATTGTTTATGGTTTATTTTTTATAATTGTTTTAGAAAAAAATCGAACGTGAAAATAAATTGGCTAAGAAGTTAAGTTCTGATGATGAGGACGATGAAGGATGGTCTGATGAGGACCAAGTATCAGCAATGCCAATGCCTCCTCGAGAAGGTGTGATCTTGAAGCCCGGTACAGTGCTGCCATCCGGTGCTGTCATTAGACAATCGGTAAGTCATCAGATTTCACACCCAAACATCGAATAAATTATCATATATAAAAGTTGAAATTGATATTACTATTTTGATAATATTATGTGATGATTTGGTAGGTTGTGAAGCCACCAGAAAAATCTCGTCCACCTCCAACAAGAACACCAACAATAAGTGCAGTTCCTCCGAATGCTATAAATCCAAATAATAGTAATAATAATAATTTGACTGATTTTATATCTGCAGCGATGAGTATCGATGAGCTAAGTGGTGGTGATAATCCATCAAATGAAAGTAAAACAGATGACCAGGTAGATAAAAAATTGTCGTACGATAATATTCATCACATTATTAATGAGACTCTGGTCTGGTGCCAAACTCGAGAACTTATTGAGATCAAACCGAGAACTTATTTCTTTGCGATTTGTGTGTGTATGCAACTCGAGTGTCTCTATTACTCGAGTTTATTATGATACTAATATCCATATGATTAATGACCTCATTATTTATGACAATATTTATTGCAATAAAATCGCAAAACTTGCTTGTCTTGTATTTGAAAATAGTAATTTCATCATACCGGTGATAACCTACAACCCTAATTGATTCACCATATATTTTATATGTTATATCTCGACGACACGGTCGATGTAAATTTAACCGAATTAAATCATTTCCATATATTTATAATGTGTATTATTATGTTGATTCTCTTTTATTTTGCTGTTTTATATTATGTTGTATAGGTGTCAGTAAGAGAAAGGTCACAATCCGGAAATATGATGAATGCAAATAATTCGAATCAAAAATCAAAATCAGTTATTGCTGATAATAATAATAGTAATAAAATTGACAATGATAATAAAATGATGAATGAAGTGGAGAAGAATCGTATTGTTGAATTAGAAAATGAAGTGATTGAATTAAGGAAGAAGTTGTCGCGTGCTGAGACTAGAATGGTTAGTATCTATTATATGTATTGTATTTATATATAATGATATACAACATACGGAAGAATCCGGGATATGTGAGAATATATACCATAGGAGTATATACTACTATAGGAGGCTATTGAATTATTATCCCCGACCTTACTATAAATCCCTGTAATTAATACCCTAATCTTACGGTGTGACTGGATAAATAAATGAACAGTTAGTTTGACCTCAAGTTTCGAGGACCCAAAGGAAGGGGTAGCATTTCACAACCTTGTTTCATATCATTACTTCATGGATTGTCTATATGATGAATTGATATTGATCTCATGTTTGCTCTTAAATGATATGATCATTTTAATCATAATATTACTATTGTTAATGAATGGCTAATGATAAAATTCAAATTAAATAAAATGTTTTTTAAAATGATATATTTTAGTTACAACAAGAAGGAGCAGCTGGTGCATTATCACGTGAATTAGAACTTGAAAAAGAATTGGAATTGGTTTGTGTTATCGATTATATTATATTATAATTTCTATTATTACATAATTATTTTTAATCATAATCACATATCATGTTTTGTGCATAATATCGATAGGCTCATAAGAGAATAGCTACAATTAGAAATGAGAAACAAGGCTTGGAAAGATCAATCAAAGTATGTTATTTATATATGAATAATATGTGTAACAATCTGGTTTATAAAAATGGAGATATGAAAAAGACTCATTTTTGCTTCATATTTTACTCTAATCACTTCACTTATAGTTTTTCCGTTCATAAAAACAGAAAAGTATAGAATGGTTAAAGCTTACTATTCATCAACTCTGTAAATATTTACAATAATGATATTATTAATAATAATAATAATAATAATAATAATAATATCTTTTATTTGAAAATAGGAATTACAACATCGATTAGCAGAAACTGAAACAAACGCTGTATCAAATAATGGGAAATTAGATAAAAACACTAATGAAATGTCGATGGAATCAATTTTGAAACGAGGAGAACGCGAAAAACAATTAGAAAATATGGTAATAATCACATTGATTGTATTTATATTATTATAAACTTCCACTAAACATGAGGAGATTTTCTGCACACATGCTTCTCGTTGCGTTAACAGCTTTTATACGACATGAACGAGCCCGCTATAGTATTTTTTGTTGAAAATATAGTTTTCTGGCGGGAAACTTCTTAAACATATTTTACGATGGGTTAAATGGAATAAAGGAATTATATAATATTTGAAATTAATCATCACAGTTAACATTTTATTTTATGAAATTCATATTTTGTTTAGCTGAAGAGAACTAAGCATGATAAAGACAAAGCAGTTCGAATCATCATTCAATTAATTGGAAAAGTGAGTCTTAATATTTTTCATCCATAATAATAATAACAATAATAATAATAATAATAATGGTTTGTTGTACTTTTAGGAACGAATATCATCTTTTTTAACTCAAAATGCTGGTTCAATCGATATTTTAGATCGATTATTAGACACATTTGCTAACACAAATAATAATATGTCTTATTCATCAGAATTATTAACAAATAATAATAATAATAAGTTCAATAATAATGAATCAAAAGGAAGAAGTTCAAGTAACCCTCCAAGAGTACCTATTATAATATCATCTGTGAAGAAATCAACACCTAATCCTTCCAGGTGAGAAATTAATGAAGAATTATGGATGAATTTTCAATAATTAAAAATAATAATTAACATATTTATAAATAATTGAATAAATTAATGTGTCTTCATGATGAATTTCAATGATTCATATGACTAAATAAACCATATTTTAAAATCTACACTTACTTTCAAATTCTAGTTCCTAGTAAATATTATAATTAATATTTGTTGAATTATTTACAGTATTATAAATAATAACAGTATAATAATAATAATTGTGTTTTGTTCATAGTGTGAATCAATCAAGTAATGAAGTTAGTAAAACGAAAAGTCCATTGAAAAAACCTGTTCAACATCCTCGTTCACGGATTGATGAATATCATAGAGCTGCTGTGAATGGACAAAGAGATTTTTGATGAATTTGTTCATAAAAATAAAAAATGTGTTTTCATGATGAATTTCAATGATTCATATGATTATGTTACATGTTACTCACTTGGTTTTTAATTTGTTTATAGTATAATATTTTGCTGTTATCCATTTATTTTTATAATTATTCTCCAGTTTTTGAAAAGAAGCCTGTGAATTATCATGATGTTACTCAGGATCAGTATTTTATTGAAAATTCAAAATTTTCTGTGGAAGTATACCAACTATACATACCGAAAATACAATATTTTCGTTTTCGGGAAGGAAACGAAAAACCGTTTTCCTCCCTCTTTCTTTTTTTCTTCCCGCTTGACTGTTCAAGATATCCGGATAGAATTAAAAATGAATGGTGAGG
>VKHH01006919.1:0-14253 GCA_015144975.1 Epipyxis sp. PR26KG | reverse complement strand
TATTATTATTATTATTATTATTATTATTACTATTATTATTATTATTATTATTATTATTATTATTATTATTATTATCTTCTTTCGAAAAGAATTCCTCATTATCATATTTATTTGAATTATCCTGCACGGCATTCTCTACCGCTAGTTCCACATTATCGTCATTTTTAATTATAATAATTCCATTTTCTTCCACATCATGTAATTGATTTATTGAAGAAATCAGCTCAACATTATTATTTTCTTTATCTTTTGTTTGAATTGTGTTACTATCATCCTCGTTAAATTCTGATTCATAATCATCATAATCATTATCTGGCTTATTATTATCAGGGGCAATAGTAATAATATTACTCAAAACATTTTCAATAATATAATCATTATTGTTATTATAATTGATATTATTATTATCATTATCATTATTATTTTCTTTTGTTTGAATTTTATTATTTTCATCCTCATTAAAATCTGATTGATAATCATCATAATCATTATCTGAGACAACATTAATGTTACTCGAAATTTTTTCGATATTATTATTATTATAATTATGGTCATTATTGTTTTCTTCCTCATTCGAAAAGAATTCCTCATTATCATATTTATTTGGGCTATCCAGTGCGGCATTCTCTTCTTGTCGACTATCATCACAAATAATAATATTATCTGCATTATTTTCCACATTATTAAATTGATTAATTAATGAACTGGAGTCAGCATTAGTAACATTTTCTTCCTCATTGAATTCGGATGGATAATCATCATCCTTATCATCGTTCACTGTCTTTTCAATCGATAATATTGTAGCATACTCGACGTTCTTACTGGATACATTATTATTATTATTATTATTATTATTATCGTTAATAATAATATCGTCGCGAATATCGATTATTTCTAGTTTGGCTTGATTCCTGGGACTGTCCACCAAGCCCGCGTCGTTGTCGTCAGCTTTGATGAAGTCAGGTTGAAAATCATCATCATAATCGTTGCCTGGGCTGCTGGGTCTACTCGCTATATTAATATTTTCCTCCTGAGCGAAGTCATTTTCATAACCATTATTATCGTTATAATTATCATTGATGTCCAAGTTACCGCTCCTCGCTAATGGTTGATTTTCATTTCTATTCCGACTCATGGGCCGACCAGAGTGTGATGCCAATGGTCGCGAAGACGATTCAACCGGTTGCAAAACAAGCGAGCTTGGATTCATCGATCGAGAGGAGGGGTTTCTGCGCGGTTTGAGGGCTCGTAGCTTTTGACGAAATTTTTCTGGTCCCCCTCTCGCTTCTGCCATGAGTAACTGCTTGCTTTTGTAGGTACTACCGATGCTTACTGCATCAGTGGTGTTGCTCATCAAACCGCGATCGCGGAGGTGATTTGGCTCCATATCAGCATCAGTGGAAGTTAACATTGAAAACGATTCATCTTCACCTTCAAAGAATGATTCGTGACTCATCGAAGCGTCTCGATTGTTTTTATGCTTTTTAGGCTAAAAATTAGTAATCGACACGGTAAAAAGCAGAACTAGATATACAATAAATTATTGACATAAATAACCTTAGTAAATGAAGGATTATAGTTTACTACATCATTAATAAACTTATTTTTTGCTTCAATCAAATTATAGGGGGCTTTTTCCTTGGGTAAATCTTTAAATCGACACCCAGTTTTCCGCAATTCTCTTAATCGACTTGCCATTTGAAAAGTTTCATCAGAATACGCGGCAGATGGACGAGTCAGATAAGGCGAATATACTATTTCACCAAGTACATATTCGAAGTTTGGGTGGTGGAAGCTTTTAGCAACCTAATGTGCAAATAAATTATTCAAAATCAATAATAGTTTTGTACATGATAATAATTGATAAAAAATGCGTCAATTCATCAGAGTGATAATATGCTAGAGTTTTAGATTTCACCATAAGCTTGCATAGTTGCAATATGTGATTAAACAATTGGTAACGATAATGATAATGTACGATATAATACTTACTTTCTTTGCGTAATCTCGACGTGCAGAATGCACTCGACCACTATTTGATTTATCTGCACCATTAAACTCGAGCCGCTTACGTCTAACTTCCAACAATTGCTCAGCTATTTCATCTATTTTTTTCTTAGCAATTACTGATGATGGCGAAGACAAAGAATTGTGATTTGTAGAAGGAGACAATGAACGTGGAATTGATAATGCTGAACGCGTACTCATAAATGTCCAATGTATTTATTATTAAAATAGCAAATATTATGATTGGTGAACCAAATTGCGTAATAGTACATTCATATACATAATATCGTACAATATTTTCAACATGATTGAGTGATTATTATCTCATAAATACACCATTCGGTTTTATTTTGAATTTCAGTTGTTATTATATTTTATATTTCATATGCTTTCTTTTTATGAAATCGAAACCGTCACACAAATATTTATTTAAATATGATAATTAAGATATTTTTAACCGCTTATTGAAAGTTTAAAATAAATTGCCATCATTTTTAATTCATAAAATGTAATAATATTTGTCATCCCATTCGTTTCAACCGGTCATTTCCCATCTCCCATCTCCCACCCGGATCTCTGTTGAATACAATTATTATTACATTTATAGCTGATTCTTCTTATTAAAACAACTTGATCAAATTGCGCTGAACTACCTAAAACTAGATTCTACTTGTAGAGTTTTTGATTTAATCGAATAAAATCTCTCTTCATTATTTTTTATTTTGAAACTCATAATATCATAATATCATATAAATATATAGATTTTCATGTCACTGCATGGATGGATAGATGAAGGATTGGTTGACTACGACCATGCTATATTTCAAGCGTTAGTTAATGAAGGGAAGCATGTACAAGTGAGGAATTCGTGTAGATTGATTTTAATTGAATTTTACTTTTAATTTCTATATTTATTTTTTATTTAAAAATTACAGGTTTTAAACTCAACCAGACCTCCAGTCACGTATAATGGTAAATTCTAACTAAATTTTGATATAAATATCCAAGAAATGATTATTTGATTTATTTTATATTTCAGAAAAAGATTTAAGAGAAGCAGCACACGCTGAAGTTGCACAAACCGCACTGGGGGATGACGGTGATAAGTCGTTAAGAAAAAGAAAACTATTGGATGCGGATGAAAAAGCAAAACAAAAGTGAGTTGTGTTATTTTTCTACTATTTTTGCAAATAATAATATGTTTTTCATGCAATAAGTCGAGATCGTAACAGAGAACACGCCAAGAACACTCGACTTCGGAAGAAGGCATATGTAATAAAAATGAAAGAACTAGTTGATAATATGACAAAACAAAAAGAGCAAGAAGAACGTGATCGCAAAGTTTTAGGAGAGAGGATCGTTCAAACGGTATGTTCTCTTACCTTTTGTGGTATTGCTTTTAGTTAATAATACAATTACAAATGCATTACAGCAAGCTATTCGGAAGAACGTCGTCCGACAGTTTCTTAAATTTCGATCAGCAAATGTTCGAGATCGTAGTAAATGGTCAGAATTATTGGATGAGAATGTAGTGTTGACACTTCCTATTACTCCTTACCGATCTTTTCACAAGAGTGAGATAAAGAAAAGCGGACGAGTAATTGAAGGAATTCACAAAATCATGACAGATTCAGCCAGTCTAGCGCTCATGGCTGAAGGAATTGGACAAAGATCTTCATTGTGGAAAGAAGCTATGAAAAGGTAAGACTTACTAGATTTGTTGGGATTAATTAGCTAATTTGTTATTCTGGGATTGGTTGACTTTGTTTTAGAGGACAAAGTTGTCGCCTGGTGTATCAGACCGCAAATGATGATTTACTTGCTGCTGGCGATCTTGTCATGTGTCGATACTCAATGAAAGTTGAAGGATTGGAAAGAGTTGGCGGATTGTCAGCATGTGTACAAACGGGAATGATGATGTGTCGCTTTGATCGGAACAATAAAATATATTCAATGGAGATTATGTTCGATGTCATGGGATACATGCAGCAGCTGCAGGTTCGATAAACACATTCAATTATTATTTATATATATTATTATTAAATTATTTAGTTTTTGATTGATGATGATGATTTATTTGTGTTTTAGCGAGCTTCTGATATTTCACCAGAATGCAGTATTGTGCCAAATACGTTAGAAATGGCCCTTCAACCATCGAATGAGGTAAATAAAGATTTTTCATCAATGAAAATTTTACAATTTATGAAATAACATGATATTTATAGTGCAATGCAATTATTGAAGCAACTGCACCATACCTTGTAAGTTACGTAAATAACGCGTGGATGACAAGCAGTTCGATGAAACATGTAAGTTGCGATTGATGCCTTTTCTTCTAAAATGGCATCCATTATTTCGTTGTTGCTTTATTAGGTGGAAGCTGTTGGTAAGCCAATATTTGAAGCTCTCAGAGCACTGGAATTCCAAAAGGGTTCTATTGATAAATTATGTCAAGAATGTGCGGAAGGTACCCCTGGAAGTGCTTTATGCATGGTATACGACCCCTTCCAATATCCAAACAGTAACGAGACGTCAGCATCGAATTCATACAAAATGAATGACTTTAATATACCCTTCGTTTGCTACATTAAGGTTCGTGTTTCGTCATGCGTTTGTTTTTTGTTGTTTTTAATAATTTCCATCTGCGACACTTACAGCTACTACCGCTAACCTCGAATTCTGATGCAATTTCACACTTCTTATTAACTGTTACCGACCTTCCTCTCACTTTGGATGAGGTTAATGCATTGTCCAGAAAGAGAGAGGATGCTCAAAAATCTGGCATATTACCTCAGAAATCTCATCAACGCGTGAGCTCTTCCGCCCAATCGAACGCAAACAAAAGTGAATCAAACGCGATCTCAGTAGAGGTGCAAGCTCCTAATTATGGCATGCGAGCCTTTCCATTCCCTTCGAATCAAACCAAACGAGATTCGCTTGGACAAGATACGAACTTTGGGATGTCACTGAATAGTAATAATGGTAATATGGATTTTGGAGATGCAAATGTTCAATATCAGCAGTACTACAATGATGAAATGTTCAATATAAGTGATGATAATAGCCAAGTGAACAATAATAATAGCCAATATGGTCTCACATCGCAGTATCCGAATTCTTCTTCAAGCAATAAAACTGCTTCGAAGCGATCATCAGTGACGAAGAAGTCCACATCAAGTTCCCGAGCCCCCAATAATCGACAGGGATGATTCTTGTTTCATGAAAAATATTATTATTTCCGAACAATATATTGTATATTATCTGATTTTTGTTTCGTTGTATCTGTTATTACATGACAGCCTGGCACGGTGTGTTGCTTTCTGAGCGAGTTGCAATAAACACATACATTATCTTTTCATTTGTTAATATTGTTGATATTATGGACACATCCACTACACAGTGCTGGGAATCTGTTGACACCCACTATCCACCTATCACACTGGGTCAACGCAACTCTAATACAATTGTTCTAGAATATGAACGGACATATTATATTGAATACGCTCTGACCTTAATCGGAGCATGGCAATCTCATCACAATCACAAAACTTGTTCAAACTGCTTCGAGTTTATTAATTTCTAATCATAATGAATCATCAAAATTATAATTTATTATTTCTATTTTAGTATTTGCATTTGCACTTTAATCTAGCGGAGACTTAGAGGACAAGACAAGAGCTCTGTTTTTATTAACAAAGCGAAAACCAATTCATCAATGTCAGTAAGAGTCGGGTCCTAACCCGCTTTAGTTGCTCTATTAACGGTTGACAAATAATAACAATAAAGCTGAAACATGAAACGAGACCATAATTAACAATTATCAACATCAAAATAATGGGATTCAAAACTATCCACGATCTATTTAGATTATCAAAATTAATTTTGAACAGCGAATGAAATGATCATTCAACTCATACTAGCATTATTATTATGATACAAAAACATAATTGATTCATTCCATCAATTGTGATATCATCCCATAAGCTGTACTTGTTGTCACTGTTAACTATGATTCGGTTGCTATATCATCATCTAACATGCACAACCAGGAGGTGGTGCAGCAGGATCAGTTACAGCAGCCGCTTTCTTCGGAGCGGAAAGTTTGATGTCGATTACTATAAAGTGAAAATAAGAAATTAAATAAATCATTTAAATAAATAAAATAACAGTAACTTACAGTTAGTAGCTGGTTGAGCTTGAGCTGTTTCAACTCCAGGCAAAGCAGTTGCGAGTTTTCTGAACAAGGCTTTGATGTTGAATCCTGCTTTAGCACTACTCTCAATAAACATAATGCCTTCTTTATTCGATTTATCCTCTCCTTCTTCTACAGAAACTTGCCTTTTGTCAGACAAATCAGTTTTGTTTCCAACCAAAATAATAATAACATCATTTCCACGTTCATTTCTTACATCTTCAATCCATTTTGAGGTATTTAAAAATGATGCTCGATCTAAAGATGTGTAAGTTCATATAACTAACACACAAAATATAAAATAATGAATTACAATACTTACTTGTTATATCAAAAACAACAACAGCAACTGAAGAATCGCGAATGTATGAAGGGATAAGTGAACGGAACCTTTCTTGACCAGCGGTATCCCATAATTGCAATCGAACTGTGCGATCTTCTAAATACATTGTTTTTGATAGAAAATCGATTCCAATCGTAGCCTTAAAATAAATATCAAAAATATTAAGAAATAAGTGTTGTAATTTGTAAGGTTTCGTAAAATCACGATTTGTAAAAATGCAACACTTCATTGGCATATACAAATAGACTTTACCTGATAATTTTTGTCAAAACTATCATACATAAATCTAGTAATTATTGAGGTTTTTCCTACACCTTGATCACCTAAGAAAACCAGTTTATATTTTGCTAAAGGAGATATATTTGGACCAGAGCTTGATGATCCATTGGAAGATGCCGGTGTATCTGTTGTACTCATTACTTTCAGTTAATATTCTGTGTATATATGATAAAACTTTAAAAATGGTTTCTTTGAAATTGGCAATGTTTGAATTGACTTTAATTGAAAATTAAATTCTTTAATTTCTTAATATGGCCTTGTTTTGTTGACAACGTTAATATATTAAACTGATTCTTTTCGTTCTCATTGTAAACTCTCTAATAAAATAAAAATTGAGTTCAGACTTCCATCAAATAATTTCACAAGTTAAATGTAAGATTAATTTTGATGAAAATTGTGCATCGTTTGATAAATAAATGAACGAACAAATTTGGCGATTTTAAAGCATAAAGTATTATTGTTAAAGATGAAACAGAGATTTATATAGATATAATTGGTAGTATTTTTAAAGAAGCTGATAATTTCAAATCTCTTTATCGTTTCTTCCATTTTTCAATTTATGGAATATGGAATTATGGAAATCACATTATTATTCCTCAAAAGTAACAATAATACATCAGCTTCCAGTAACTTATATTGAATGTCAATGTTGCAAACAATTATTGCTTTTGCTGCTCTTGCAACAGCTGCAGCTTTTGCTCCATTTAATCGTGCACATGTTGGATCCACGTCATTATTAAAAATGGGTTTTGAGAACGCATTGGGTTAGATACTGTAATTGTACAGAAAATGTTGTAGTATTTATGGGATTGATTGTATTTACGCGCATATTCCCGTTTCTAGATTTTTATATTCTGAAATATATAGCTGCTTTTGGCTTCAAATCATAATTAAAACATAAAAACCTAAGTTCTTTTGATTTTGATATAAAAATAGGTGCACAGCCTCCATTAGGATTTTGGGATCCCCTTGGATTACTCAAGGATGCTGATCAAGAACGTTTTGATAGACTCAGATATGTATGTGGACTGTTATAGTACAATATATAATATATACTGTATTTTGCACTTGATTGATTGATTGATTATATATGATTTTGACTGTTTGATTTTTATTGTTTAGGTTGAGACAAAGCATGGTAGAATCGCCATGCTTGCAATTCTTGGTCATTTAGTTACCTCTGCAGGTATCCGACTTCCTGGTGAAATCGCCTTTGGTGTTCCTTTTTCATCCATCAAAGCAGGTTTAGCCGCATTTGACGGTATTCCAGCATTTGGCTCCGCTCAAATCTTCTTTTTCATCGGCCTAATTGAACTTGGCTATGGTGCTCGTCAAGATGATATTGAAGAGGCTCAACTTAAAGCTTCTGGTTGGGATCAAGCTACCATCGACAAAAAACTAGCCATCGAATTGAATAATGGCCGTGCTGCTCAGATGGGCATTCTAGCTTTGATGATCCACGAAAAACTTAATAATAACCCTTACGTTATCAACTCATTATTGGGCTATCCAGTCCCATTTAATTAAAAATGCAAACCCCCTATGCTGGTTTTGGTTGCTAATAAATGCTTTTAAATGATCAAATTTAAAATGCTTAAAAAAGTTATTTAATATTATTGTCTTTTTTTTTATTTCATGGGTGAATCAGGCAATATTACTGATGATTCATAATTAGCTGTAGAACCATACTTTTGTAAATTAGGTGCTTCCACATGACTGCTAGGATAATCAGGTATGAGCCTGCTTGCAATTTTGTATGCATCTTCTTCATACAAGTGAAACGGCAGCTGCAAAGGAATCGCTTGAAGTGAGCATTTAGATGAAGTTGAAATATCTTTCAAGCTATAAATAATTTAGAATTAAAAATTAAATTTATTTGTTATGGAAAACTATATTGATTTTAAATTCTCACATGGTCGAAAAGGTTTCTTGTTTCTTTTGTCGCTGTTTGACAAGAGTACTTTCTAGATCAAGGGTTTTCCGATCCTTCAATAATTCCACTTGCTCTTCCTTTCTTTGACTATCATCTAATTGAAAATCGTCATCAATACCTATTGGTGGTAGTGGAGCAGAGGCAGTAGGAACTGGAGCAATAGCTGGTTGTGACCCTTTCGGAGCATTTTTCCCTTTCACATCAATGGGAGCAGTTGGAGCAGCAGTTGAAGCAACACTTTGTTTGGGTGCACGTAAAATCTGACGTACTTTTTTAATTGAAGGAGGGGATATTTTATATTCATCTTCATTATCACTGTCGCTATCTGTCAAATAATCTGCCTTGTCTTGTTTTGATTGAAGTGGTGCGATATCATGGTCAGGTTCTGTCACACTTCTCAAATGATCCTTAGAGAAACAGTATAAGCCTGAGGAATGACGATCAATATCAGGCATGAAGAAGTCAGATAGAGTGGGACCAGGAGGAGGAGGAACTTCTTTCTGTCTAGTTTCATGACTTCCTAACAAATAAACGTTAGAAGATACAAATCCGCTTCGTTTACTGCATAGCCTGCATCGAATAGAATTATGAATAATTAAAAATAAGAATCAAATAATAAAAAACTAATAATTCTTTTTGCTTGAATAAATGATTTAAAATTTACCTTGTGCGAATTGAAGAATCGCTTTCAAATTTCAGTTCAAAAGCATCCGGTCTTAAGGACCAATCATTATCCAATTCACATCTCCTGGGGACAGAAGCATAGGATCTGACACGATGATCTATCGAAAAGTGATCAGTATTATTTCTTTTCCATGTGACTGCACCTGAAGAATGCATCTGCTGAACAACTTTACTCATCCAACTGGGCATTTTAGAAGTTACTTCAAGGTCAGGTGAAATGTCCAGTGATTTATTATCTTCAGAATTGACATTGTCAGAGGGTTCATTTACAACAGGATCCACTCTCATGCTTTGTAATTCAGATGGTTCCGTTGGAAGCGTCACCAACCATCGACTCATAATATCCTTCAAATTGACTTGATTGCCACTTGGGGGACGAATAGATTTCTCTTCAGGAGCTCCGATGCGTATCTGCTTATCCAAACAAGGTGGAAAGTATAATGGAAGAGCTGGTATATTAATAGGCTGATAATTCATAGTTATGAAATCAGGACGAACTTTCAATGCAAAAACTGTGCGATCATCAAATTGAAGAGGGGCATCTAATTTCACTAACGCGACTTCATTTCGATTCTCAGAACCAGTGGTTTCAAGTGCAGTTACAGGAAACAGAACACGTCGGATAAGATCTGAAGTAACTTTGGAATTATTTAAAGAATATTTAGCAGCAGCAGTTTCATTCATTTCGCGAATTGATAATAAACTGCTTGGTTGAGTCATAGCCATGGCGGATGCTGTCTCAGGCTTAGATGTATCTTGATTATATTCTATATTCGATTTAGCTTTTGATTCGCTAACATTATTTGACTTGCCTTGCTTTCTAGCCAATTCGTTTTCATTAACTATAAATTCAAGTACTTCATCTCTCGTATAAGCACCATTTTTATGGAAGTATTCCATCAATTTCTTTATCCGAACTTTAACGCGTTTCTGAATAATCCATTTTCCTACTAAAGCAATTAACCTTCGCAAGGTATTCAATCGTTTTGACCAAATATCATTTTTGTTAGGATCATATTCAGGTTTTAAGGTTAATAAATAGTTTGAATTGCTATCAAGCGAACCGGCTTTGATTGTTCCATGCAAAGGGCCATACTTTGCTGTGTGATTGCGCACTTGGACCGTTCGCCACAAGGATCTCCGTTGATGCATCTGAGCTATTGACCTTTGTCGATGAACAATCGAAATCTCATCTCCGGATAAAAGGTTTGAACCACAGTACTCTTCTGATATCCTAAATTCTTTCTCAGTTTCTCGACGATCTGTTTCTTCTAAATCAGCAAGAAAGGCCATTTCGCGCAACTGTCGCTTGAAAGGATCGATTTCATGTGAGTTTAAACGCTCATCAGCCAGTATTCCACGTAGATCTAAATCACCACCTCCACCGCCCTCTTCTCTAATCTTTTTTTGTTCTTTTGCTCTATGTTCTTTGTCAGCGCGATTCTTTTCGATAGCTGCTTTTAAATCTTTAGGTTTAAGTTTTCCTGCTTCTTGGGTAAGAACGAAGTTGACCGCCCCAGTTCCATCAAGAGTTGGTGGAATCCTTAAACCCTCATATTGACGATCCAATTGCATCGTGGAGAGTAACTTCATTGTATTTCCCTTAACAGTTGTCATTTTTCAAATTATGAATGATGAATGATGAGTCAATAATCTATAATATTAATGATCTCAAGCGTTGTACAGTAATTTACTATCAATTCAATATTGATATTATATATTGTAACCCTTTCATGTGCTATAATATGTTAATAATAATACAAGTACTGTATGTTGAGTTTGTTGAGTTGTTGAGTGTTGAGTCTTGTTGCTTGTGAATTTTATAATTGTGATCCAATATTTCTATTATTTTCCGATAAAAATAAGACAAAAGTTTCAAAACGATCGCAATGCTATATCAATAAACCGCAAATACTAATAAAACCATTAACTTATGCTGTGTAATTGTGTAATATTTAGTACGGTAATAATACTTTGAAAATCTATAATATAACTTTACCTGCAGTAGCGAAACCGTTCGCTCTATCGCTTTACGATAACTACTTTTATGAAAGACCACCAATTATTATACTAACTTAATTATTTATAGAATGATAAACATTTGACTTATTGATGTTTGTAAGAAGAATTTTTACTTTTATGGTCTATTGTTGCTTCTGCATATTAATCAGAAATAATTTTGCCATCAGAAATAATAAATTTTCAACTTCAATTACAAAAGCGTTTAAAAGTTTGAAATCCAAAATGGATATTTCGAATAATGAAGATGCTTCAACTCAACTTCTGTTTGGAAAATCAAATAATGAGTTATCCGAAACAATTAGATCAATTTACTCACAAGGTTATCCATTTAATAAAGTCGCCATTTGTGTAACTGGTGGTGGAGTTCAAGCATTGAGCTGGTTGTTTACCGAACCAGGTGCGTCATCTCATTATGTAGGCTAAACAAAAACTTAGTTTCCATTGTATTCAATAGGCGCTAGTTCAACAATGCTTTCTGCTAATGTTCCGTATGCTATGGAAGCACTAGATAGATTTGTTTTCGATAAAGAGTTCGATTCTTTTAATGAATCGAAATTGACTAAATATTGCTGCGAAGATACTGCTCGTGAAATGGCTAAAGCTGCCTATTGTAATGCAATTCAAAATTTAATTATTTCTAAGGATCGCAGTGCTGAGTGGTACAAAAATAACATATTGGGTGTTGCATGTACTGCTGCCCTCGCTACGAATCGTGTAAAAAAGGATTCATATGATCGCTGTTTCATCGCAATTCATTCTAAAACGATATCAGCAGTTTACAACTTTGAATTGGTGAAAGGTGTGCGTACTCGTGTTGAGGAGGATGAATTTTGTTCTAAAGCGATAATAGATGCAATAGCGTTGCAGTGTGGACTTCAATTGCCATCTTATTCTGCATTGTATCCAGTACAAGACAACTTGATAAATCATTCGTTGAAACAATTAGCTTTTACTTCTTCACATAATATTATAGCACAATCCTATCCTCACTCAGATTCTATTGAAAAGCTCTATTCAAGATCAGTATCTCATGTTCTATTCTATTGCAGAAACGATAATAATAATAATGATACAACAAATGGAAAATCTGATTCGACGAAAGAATTACACGAATTTGATCATTTTGAAGATATCAAAGTTCCTTCTCAAAGCATAGTGTACAGTGGTTCATTCAATCCCCTTCACGAAGGTCATGTTGAATTGGTTAAAGCTGAGTTGGATCGAATCAATATAATAGCAAATGGAAGTAAGCCAAATCATCATCCTCTGGTCGTGTTTGAGATTGCTGCTATTAACGCTGATAAACCACCGCTAAGTAGGGAGGAGATTTTAAAAAGGATTTCTCAGTTTCAAAATAATCCTTTGATTGAACGTTACGGTATAACGAATTATGCTGTTAGCATTACAACAGAACCATTTTTTACTCAAAAATCAAAGCTTTTCAAAAACTGCAAATTTATTGTCGGTGTTGACACATTCGCCAGAATCATAAATCCAAAGTATTATGCAAATAAAGATGGCAGTGGCGATAAAGATGCAAACGATACTTCATCGTTAATGAATATGATCGTTTCTTTGTCGGTGATTAAGCATAATGGATGTAATTTCATTGTTGGTGGTCGTGTGGTAACTGATTCCAGTTCATTATCATCCAAATTTGTAACAGTTGATTCTATTCTTGCTAAAAACGAAAAAAATGGTTTACGCTTACCAAACAGTATCATTGCATTATTTGATTCTTTGTCAGAAGAACAGTTCCGAAAAGACATTTCTTCAACTGACATCCGAAATAAGAAATTATCTTCTGGTTGAATTGGTACCATTCCCCCCACGACTATTTCCGTTTGTTTGCTTCTATTCATAATTCACTTAGTCTTCATTTTGATACCCTATATCACTGATTATAGTTGAAATCGTAGCAGTGATAGCATAATATAATATTACCATAATTTATTTTATAAAGAGGTTATTAAATATGATTTTATTTTCAATTTTAATAAAGTATATTATACTGTAAAACAATAATAAAACTTGAATAATAAAGCATACTACTAATGATATTTTTGGAAACACAAAATAAAATCACATATGAGTTTTTGTGATTATTGTAAAATTCTTATTTCTTATTATGGAAACTCCATAATATACTCTACAGTCCAGTATTAGTATTCCATTTATAGTTACCTTAGATTTGCGTTATCTCCAACAGAATATACATCGAAATAATGGGGAACCGTTCAACACTCATCGTACCATAATTAAAAACAATAAAATATCAGTTATTGTTAGAGCACAATATTAATGGAACCAACTACATAGGATTAATTAAG
This sequence comes from Epipyxis sp. PR26KG, assembly GCA_015144975.1. Lineage (NCBI taxonomy): Eukaryota > Chrysophyceae > Chromulinales > Dinobryaceae > Epipyxis > Epipyxis sp. PR26KG. The sequence goes on along the minus strand of VKHH01006919.1, from coordinate 463 downwards.
CTCTTATAAAGTTGTTAAACTAACTGTAAATTTCTGTGGTTTCCTGTATTAGCTACAGTATATTTATGACAAATATAATGCATACCGCTAATATAAATTGGTATTATTAGTGATAGAATATTCATCCACCATCGAGTGCCAAAGTCGAGACCGGCGCCAAAGTTAAGACCACCCCAAACTTTGTCAAAACCAAAGACCGTGGCTAGTGACCTTTAAATCTAAACTTAGACCACTAGAATACTAGATACAGAGATACAGTGATTTTTTAAAATAATAAGTTACTCATATTTCATCCCATATTTACTCTAAATATTATCATATCTTTACCATTGCCATTATTAACGAATTCAGCAAGCAGATTACAACAACAATTCGGTATTACAACAATTTTGATCGCGGTGCAAGGCGTCGAGCTTAAGAGGGCTCCTTGTTATGTTTTTTAGCTTTTTCCTCTTGTTTAGTT
>VKHH01006918.1:0-14260 GCA_015144975.1 Epipyxis sp. PR26KG | reverse complement strand
TTGAACAAAAAAATAAAAGATCAAATATCTCTTAAAACATAATAATAATAATAATAATTATTATTATTATTATTATTGTTATTATTTCTGAACATAGAAAATGTCAAATGGTTTGAAAAGTTAACTAGTTTTCTCATATTTAAAGTTGACATCAGTTATCCCATATCACAGTGTAATGATTCGATAGAATTCATATGAAGAATATTATTATGATAATATAATAATATATTTTATGATGACTTCAAGCTATATATATCAATATATAATATAATATATATAATATAATAATATATATAATATATCAATATATTAAATTTCAAAAATTTAATTTTTCAAAATTTATTTAAATAAAAATTAGTTTAATTTTTTTTATGAATTATAAAAATGGAAATAATATTCAAACAATATTAGCATGTAATAATAATATTCTTTGAAGGGTCATTGGCTCAATGGGTCTTACAATTAATAATTATAGCCTCTTCTTTATGATCTAAATATAATATTTGCAATTGATTATTTTGGTTTTGGTATATCGTCCGAACAAGCATACCAGCTTATAATAAAATAATAATAAAAATTCGTCCATAATCCATTCATATAAAAATAAGCAAAATCGTCATACAACAGCTTCATCCACTGCTGATCAATGAAGAGAAAAACAAACAAACATTAAACATGACAAAACACATCATAAAATAATCATATCTCAACAAAACTAGTGTCAATTTATTATTATTATTATTATTATTATTATTGTTATTATTATTATCAGTTGGGTTATAATTATGGAAGATAGCTAAGTTGACCATATATTAGCTAATCACACATCCTCCGCTTCTGCTACCCAAACATTGCTCGAATCTTACTCCACATCCATAAAAATTATGATCAACTGGATTATTTTCATTCATATCATTATAATTTTTCAATTTATTTTTACCTTCTTCACCTGACAAATTACTCACGAGACTATTCGATCTTGAACTCTCTTTAATCATTGGTGGTCGCTTAGATGAGCTATAGGATGGTTGCCAATCAAGTTCAGTTTCTTTAGAAGGATGTAACCATTCCAACACACCTGCTGCTTCAGTATTTCTTAAATCATCATGTACTGGAATTAATGATTGTCTTTTTAAAGAATGTAATTTATGTTCAACTCTTTGTTTCAATTTCAAGTAACCTTGTACTTTGAGTACTTTTTGTTCATTATTATTCGAATGATTATTATGTAAGGAAGGAAATATACTTGAATTAACTCGTTTTTTGCCATTCAAATCAAAATTACTATTATTATTATTATTAGTTTGCTCATGAGATAACGAATCTAAACGAGCATCTGTTCCATTTTTTTGTTCTAATAAATCGAATATAGCGACATTTAATACATCTAATAGCATCTTCAACTCAACCATTGATTCATATAAACTAAAAGCTGAAATCGCAAATAATAATCCATCATTATAAGCACCTCGACTTATAGCATGATCAGCTGCTTTTATTTCATATTTGAATGCTTCTTTTCGTTTATCTAAACTATTTTTGAAATGAAATCCTAATGATGGATAAAAAGGTGTCAAATTCGAAGAGAATTCGTTTTCAATATATGTTGCTATTTGTAAATGAACAGTTGATGCGTCTGAAGGTGGCATTAATTCATATAATGTACATTGAATTAATTGATTTTGGAAACTATAGATTGATATAGGATACTCTTCAATGCAAGTTATGAAGCCATGTTGTTCTAACAATTCTAATGATTTCGGTAGTATGACTGTTAATTTTTCTGGTAAAATTGCACGTAGTAGCTTTTCACTGAATTCATCTCCGATAATGCTAGCATATTTTAATACTAATTGATGTTCCATGGTTAAACATTCCAAACGACATATAATAAGAACTTGTAATGGCGATTCACCATCTTGAATTGCTGTTTCAAGCTCATTGATACCTAAAATAATATAATATTGCAATAATATAATAACATCGCATCATATAATTATAATATGATATAATAATAACATCACATTAAGTAATACAATCGAGTGATAAAAAGGATTTCTAACGGATTTCATTGATTATATCACACATTATGAATATGATACACAACACTTCGCTATGAAACAAAAAGAATAATCGTTATTTAATAGTTTACCTCTTTCTTTGATGAAAGTTGCCATAGCTTTCACCCAATACGCATTGCCTGATGTAACATCCAACACCAGATTGACTAAGTCTTGAGACACTGTTAAAGGCTTCTCATTGCTGCTGTTGGAATAAGAATGATTATGGTCTGATGTCGAAGTGGAAGATGAAGACACTGAAGCTCTCTTCATAGTCGCAATATTAGCAGTTGAATTACTATTAATATTAATATTACTATTATGTTCTTCCTTAATTACAACAGCATTAACATTATTATTGATTGAATCTTTACGTGGAGATGATTGTTGAGAAGACGGCGTTGAAGCAGACGTACTTGACAATCGAGGACGATTTTCATTATTATTATTATTATTATTATTATTATTATTATTATTATTATTATTATTATTATTATTATTATTATTATTATTATTGCTACTACTACTATTATTATTAGCGATAGGAGTACTTAGGGTATTGTTTGTAACATTGTTATTTGTGTTACTGGCATTACCATTCTCAACTGATAAACCCAAACTTGAGCATAATATCATCCTAACCTCTGACTCATCCAACCCAACTAACTCAATAACCTTACAATTTTCAAATATTATTCCATACTTAGAAGAAGATCGTCTACCTGACTCGGTCTCACTCATGACCGTGTCGGTGAAAGATATGATAGATCTATTGGATAGTTTCTTTTCAAAGCCTGTGCTGCTATTATTATTCGACATTGATCCCCCATAACCTATGCTCATTGAGCTGGTGTGATTCGAGTAAGGAGAATTCATCCGAACAGAACCTTCTTTCACGTTTAAATAGACAGTTAACGGCTTATTACCGCTACTATTACTACTATTATTACTATATGAATTAATACTTTGATTAGATGTGTTATGATAATTATAATGATTTCTATTAGGATTAGTGGGGCTTGTGCTTCGAAAATGTTGACTTTGTGTAGCATTCATCATCATATTAGCATAACTGGTATTATGAGCATTATGGAATCTATCATAGAACGAGTCATTCACTAATTCATCATCCCCACCAATAGACGAAGCAATGGTATAGTTGGATTGATTATGATTACTATTTAATTGTCGTGATGAAGTGGAAATAGAAGTTAAAGAAGTTTCGTTTTGATTATTATGATAATTTTGCATATTGCGACTATTATCACTGTCAGCAAAGCTATTCGAATTGACTTCATTTTGATTACTATGATTACTATCAGTGGCAAAACGAGACGAAGCAGAGGAAGAATAAGACCTAAATGTTTTCAGGAACTGTATGGAAGGATATTTTTTGCTTGTTTTTTGAGTGGCTGTTTCGTTGATGTGAGATGGTAATACTATGTCTTCAGTAGACTTGTGTGATTTGTTAGATGTGAATATATTTTGTGTAAATATTTTCATGCTTGATTTTCTTCGCTGTGGTTTCATTGAGTTATTTATGATGTTAGCTTTCTCCAACATAGCAGCAGATGAAGGAACTTCTGTTGTTTCATGCAGTTTGATGTTACTTGATTCCATATCAAATTCAATTGAATTCGAATAAACTTTCTCGATAGATAGATTGCTATTATAACTATAATTGGTCAACGAGGAATCATGAGTGTGTGGAGTTAACATCATTGAAACATCCTGCATGTCTTCATTAACAGAAGTATATAAAGGAGAAGACGGGGGAGATGTTTGCCTTCTGCTTGGCCATCTACTTCCTTGAGATATGATATCATCACTTCCATTCCTCTTTCTACTACTACTATTATTAGTATTATTATCATTATAATAATTTTGATAGCTTTGCGCAAGTGAAATTGGATTCTCAAAACCTTTCCGATTACTACTGATTTCTCTTCGAAACACCTTCTTTTCAGATGTAGGAGATGAAGAAAAAGGTGAATTTAATATTGATAATTTAGGAATCACAGCTGAAATTTTTTGTATTGAATCAGAGAGTTCATTATCCAATTCAGATTTACTTCTTCTCGTTGAACGACTTGATGAGGTTCGAGAAGCAGGTGAAGCAGAATTTGTGACATCAGAGAGACTTTTAACTCCTAAATCTTTACTTGTCCGTCTTTCTGTAGCAGCCTCAGTAATTAATCGGCGATCATCAGAGACTCTATCATTTTCAATCACAAAAGCATTAATTTCATGGATTATATCTTGATTTTGTTTACTTGATTCAATCCCTTTCTCATATTGTATATCATCAACATCCAAGGTGAGATCTGACCTTAGCTTATTCTGCTTCTTTCCTTCATTTATAATTTCTATTGGTTTATATTCCGATGATGGGATCTCATATATCGTTTGATCATTGGAAGGGAAAATGGATATGCTTAGAATATCATCGTTTGGTGTTTTATTGCTTACAGATTTCTCAATTGAATCATCATTATTGTTATCATTATTAACAACCGGTTTATCTATTTTGTTGGTATTTCCACCTGTCATCGTTTGGACTATCGAAGTTAAATTATGTATAATTGAGTGAGACAATCTTCGTTTAAATGGCTTCGATGAGGTAGCATTTACATTGGAACTTGTCAGGTGATTAGGCTGCTTGGTTTCGATATGACCATTGGCCACATTCGATGCTTTTATCTCTTCAGCTTCAATCTTACTTTCAGATGTATTATTATTACTAATATTATCCAACTCTGTGTTATTAGACTCAAATAGATTTATATGCGATGCATTTGGAGATGATTTCAAGACTATTGGAAACATTTGTTGCACTGGGGAATTAGTTCTGTTAGAGCTGGAACTCTTTAATGCACTATTATTAACGTCATCATTTTCAACAAACGATGGATTGGATGGATCGTTTGAAGGGGAAACGGAGCGAATAGTTTGAAATATTATTTGAAGTGGAGCATGCGAACGGTGTGAGACATCTGTCTTATTATTTGAGTTTAATTCATTTGAAAGCGGTAACATGAGTTCATTAGACGGGGGACTGAAAAGTTTAGAAATACTAGTTCGATGAGAAGCTTGTGGAGATGGAGAATTTATTATATTTGTCTTATTGTAATCTTCATCTAATACATTTCCACTACTGCTACTACTGTCTTTCACTGCTTTTTGTTGAGAAACTATTTCTAAGACACCACCTTTACTTGGTTGCGGGAGAACTGTCTGCGTGTTAGGAGCTATCCCAAATAATCTAGAAAGAGGTGAATTCGATCGAGATTGTGGAGTATTCATTGAATGCGCTATTGGTTGCTCATAATTATTTTTAGGGAATACTAATTCATTACCCGTCGTGTTTAATGTGATAATGTGCTCTTTGGACTTGGCTATTGGAGACGAATTAAGAGAGTGACTTTTCAAATTCTCTGACGAGCCAAAAGAGGCCAGGGAAGAAGAAGAGGTTACATTTTTTGTTGAAAAATCTAACGAATTAGATAATGAAGTTAATATACTTCTTTCCCATCGGCTACTACTATTTTCACTATTAATATTGCTATCGCTACTACTATTCTTCATTATGTTTGAATTAATTGAAATTCTCTCATCACTTTGATTGTGCTTTGTGATATTATCTTGTTGCATACCTTCCACAACGAATCTGTTTGGTGAAGAATAAGCTTTTAGTTGATATTGAGAAACTGATTGATCAAACTCAACTCGCTTTCGAGATGGTCTATTGACAATAAATGATGATCTCCGCATTGTGTTAGTTGGTTTCTTGACATCGGTTAACGACTCTGCTCTACCTAATCTTTTTGGTGACAATGAAGAAGATCTTCTGGATACTGGAGAACCTTCTTCATTATTACTTTTATTATTATTATTATTATTATTATTATTATTATTATTATCAAACGAAGATTTATTAAGTGAAATTGGATCATTTTCATTGTACTCTTCATGTTCAGGTATACCACGAGATGTCATAATAAAACTAGATTTTGCTGAGATATGCCTATGTCCCATCGCCAATGAACCTAATGTATCTGTTGTGATGGGAAGTCCAGTTGTTGGATCAAGAGGAGTCAGAACTATATTCGAATTCGATGGATTGGGACTAGAATATTGATGTGCATAGTTGATAGAGTAATGTTTTTGAGATGACCCTTTTTTTAATAATTTTCGATCATGCGGTTTTGCTGTTCCTGCAGCTGAGAAGGAATGAAATTTTCTTGTTTTAGGTTTGACTGGCATAGAATAGGATGTTGTTGATCTAATATGATTGTTAGATCGCATAGTTATTAAAACTATAAGTTGAAGTCCTGAGGAAGCCTTGAGAATTAGATGCAATTCATTCCACGATAATTCATCACAGAAATGTGCATCCTCTATAATAATTACCGTTGAGCTATTGGCAAGTAGAATAGTAAGAACTCGTTGAAATGTAATATCGCCAACTTCACGGGTGCGATTTGCTTGATGATTGATGTAATTAGTATCACTACCACTATAGAAACTAACATTATTAATGTTATTATTATTAATATCACTTTCATTATCTTTATCGCTGTCCTTATCACTTTCAATATCTATACCAAGCATTATACTTAGTGATAGTTTAGCTTTAGCTCTTTCAAATACAGTGCACTCACTAAATGCTTTGTCGATTAAATCATCCATAATTCGGGTTTTCTGTGTAATTGTCGAGAAATTCTCTTCACCGCCAATTAATTCAATAAAAAGTTTTCTAATTAAACCGTAAGGGACCCCATGATATGCTTGGCGAGCTTGAACTAGTACTGTTGCAATATTTCTCTTCTTTGCACTATATTTGAAATATTTGGCAGCAATGGATTTTCCACTACCAGCAGGACCAGTGATTACGACAAAGTGAACAAATTTAAATTGTATTAAATGATCACTCGTCAATTTATCTAATTGCTCTTCTAAAGTTATTCGAACAGTACTTCTAATACTGCTATAGCTATTACTGATGATATCCACATCTGATAATTCGTCAACATGATTTAAGAGTGGAATTGTGTGCGCATTATATTTATAAGGTTGTATTATCACATTAGATCCTTTCAAAGTTAATAATTCCGACAATATAAATAAAGATCGAGTTTTCTTGTTCAGATTCAAGTAAGTAGCTTCATCGATAAGTATATCCTTCTTAGCTATTCCAGTCGCCATAAGTCTTGCTGCAGTATTGACATCATTTCCTATTCCAACATAATCTCTTCGTTCAGCTGAACCAACACTTCCACAAAACACATTTCCTGTAGTGATACCAACCGAACAATGGTGTCCTATTATTAGAGATTTAAGTGCAATTGAAACAGCACAAAACACTGCACGAGAACAATTATTTGCATATGTAAATGAAGTTATTCCCCACATTGCTATCAAAACACATCCTTTATCATCCACGAGAAACTGACGAAGGAAACCACCAGATTTATTTAAAATTTGCTGAGCTTGAACAAAAAACGGCTGGAGTGTGACTGGATCTTCATTTTTTATGGGAGAATATGATGTAAGCTGCAGAAACATCGTTGTTACCATTCTTAATTCACCAATATAATTGAGAGAACCAGAATATATAGCATTCAATACTGGACGAGGTATATAGGGAGCAACTACATCAGAAAGTTTTTTAATAGAGTCCAAAGATCTCAAACGCCTTTGATTTCCATTATTATTTAATAATTGTTTGGGGCTATGTGAGTAGTGATTGTTATTGGATGATGCGCTTGAATTGGATACACCCATGTTTGCCATTATTTTACTAATTTCGCTGTAAATGAAAGCTTTTGGATCTAACCCAACGGATCCGAAAAATGATTTACTAAGAGTTGAATTGATCTTCTTAATTGTTTTATTAGGAGTAATATTTTGAATCGTAACATTAGAAGAATTTTTGCATTCTCTTGCTGTTAGAGTAAATTCCCTTTCTGTCGTATGCAGAACAGGAATATTTATTCGTAAAGAACTACCTTCGCCTAGAAGTCCATGTATTGGACATGGCCCTTTATTTATTATTTGACTGTTTCTGGGGGAATCTATAGTGTCTTTTTCTCCCGAAATAGAATAATCTGATGTATTATTGAATCGATGTCCATCACAAGTACATTCATCTTTACTAATCACTGGTGGACTATCTTGCTTTGTTGGACTTGCCGACCATAATTGGTAAGATACATTTTGAGCTAATAAACTTTTTGATTTTACGTAAGAAACAGCATGATCGTAACACTTTCTTGTGGCTACTACTTCTCCTGGACCTGCATCATGAATGCAACTTGAAAGTTCTGATACACAAGCTCCATTCATTAGGTAAGTCCACTGTTGAGATACACCTCCTAATAAAGCAATTTTCATTTCTCCATAACTTAATCCAATATGAGTAGATAAATTTTCTGTTCGATAATTTCTTAGTTCACATGCACATTGCATAGCTCTATAACAACAATCATTTTCGATAGGGTTACTTGAGCCTGTTCGTGATAAGTTCTTCTTATCTTTGTGTGTTGGACTACTTGCTCCAAATATACTACCAATAGATAATCCGTCTTTAATTGGACTATCGATTTGATCATTACTGTTCTTTTTCAAAGGACTATTTCCGCTGTTTCCACTTTTGTCACTACTCTCACTCACAGTTCTTAAGAGCGATCGAAAAGCCAAAGTGTTACTCCCCTTCTCACCAGTAATTTGAACTTCTTCTTCACCAGATACATTGCGTTTAATCTCATTTTTATCAATTTTTTCATTACTATTTCGTCTATTATTATGATAACTATTGTTAGTGTTATCATTATTATTACTACTATTGTTGTTACTTTGACTTATTCCTCTTTCTTGAAAAACGCATATTAAAGCATCACCAGCAAATTCAATAACATCACCATTAAATGCTGTAACAATTTTTACAAAATGACCAAGAAATCCATTCGTTGCTTCACGAAGATCATCTAAACCACTTACACCAGTGGAACACATTGCAGCAGCAAACTTGGAAAACCCCGATATATCAGCTATCATACACGCACCACTAAAAGTAAATGAACGAACATTTTTAGTGTTGCTGCCAGGCAAATATAAGCTTGATTTATCTCGACCAGATGAGCGTTTTAACAAAAAATCTAAAACAATGTGAGGACAAAATGATATAGTCTCCTCCAATCCGATAATATCACCATTTGAACTTCTATCATTATTTGTATTCCTTATTATTGCATTTGATCCAATATCTTGATTTTCTAAAGTAGATTTTTGCTTTAGATAGAGATTTGACAATGCTTGTAAACAATATTTAGGGTCAATCATTTTATTTTCAGCACTACGATAACGCGATCCAGTCCATCCTTGGTCTTTGATAACTCTATAAAGTGCACTATCAGTACTGTCAGATAAAACTTGAGCTGTTAACAGCTCAAACTTTCTTAACACAGTTGATGTGTCTGATTCTGGGGTAATCGTAATTGTAGTAACCGAATCACCGTTGCTACTGTTACTGTTAGGAGATTTATCAAACTGATTGATATTTTCAGTCAAAAAATTAATCAATGCTTCTACAGGAAGCTGAACCCTCTCTGATGGTAATACATAAAAACTTTGATCATTAAGAGACACAAATGACCCTTTCCCATCAGAGGAATCATCATCACCAATTGTCTCGAAAATCTTATTCAAACGCAATAAGGAGGTCATTGAATATTAGAGTTCAGCTGAAATGACGATTTTCATAATTTAAAAAAGAATGAGAAGGTTAATATTTGTTAGTGCTGCGATAAAAATAAATATAAAAGCAAGCAACTCCATTGAAAATGAAAATAAAATAAAATAAATATGGTGTTAATAAAAAGTCATAAATTGTAGATTGTAGATGCCAATTAATTAAATTTATTAACAGTATAGATATGCGGATAGTCTCTCACATTTATTTGTCATATATATGAATGTTAATTATTACTAATATAGTTCTTATTTTTATAATTAGTTATATGTATACTGTATCACTACTTTTTTGTTTTATGTGTATATTTTGGATTTTGGATACCATTTATTTTGGTCTGTAAATGAGTCGTAATTTATCGTAACTTAACCTTTATTATAATTAAAAATTATCATAAACAATATCAGGAAACGGTTGAATATCTATATATTATTTGATTAGATGGGTAATTGTATCAATATCAATTACTTTCTCGTTGGGTGACGTCACTCAAAAAATGAAACGTCCGGAAAATCCATCGTCAAAGCCCCCTTGAACTGGCCAACGTACATTTATCAAGAATCTGGCCACGCATATTATAATTTGAACTGACTTCAATAACAACTTACATCTACTGTATTGTATCTCTCACGTCTTGTTCGATTAGTTGATTAGTTAATTTACTCATCCATCTTTATTGTCTGAATCTTAACATTGTACATTACTTTCCTTTTCTTCTGATTTTATATTATTGAAATTTCGAAAACTTTGTTACCTGGTGAACAAACAATTTAACCATTTAACTTTCTTTTCAATGATTGGAAAAAAGTTTCGTAGTAGAAAATTAATCTTGATTCTCGCTTTTTTGCTTATAGATACAAATTCAATTGTGAATTATATCACTTTCTTCAATCCACCTGCTGTTAATCCCACAAGTATTGATAATACAAATGAAAAATTTGAGAAAATTCCTCTTTCAAATGACAATCAAGTTAATGATTTGATAACAGATGGTCAGTTAGAGTATGATATCTCGAACACCTTGTGGTTGTTGAATGAAGAATCCGGACTTTGTCTAGGACCTCATGGGTTCAGTGAATGCGGTGAAGTGAATATATGGAATTGGAATTCTGTTGGGAAAAATTTAAACAGTGATTTTCTGTTAGAGTCAGCCTCTGTAACTAATTTGCACACATACGAAGAAACTGAACTCAAAACTGATAATACTTGCTTAGGAAGGAGTCGCACGAGTCGCATGGGAGAATTAAGAAGTAAAAAATGTTCAAAAAACCCTTTATCCACTACACTCTGGAAATACGACTTCGAAAGTGGAAAATTATCGACTGGTGGAATAACATCACAGCTATTTGGGTCAAAGTGTGTGACAAAAAGTGGAACTCTAGCAAAATGTTGGAAAGGAAGTAAAGATTTTGCCCGATTAAAACGAGTTAATTTCGCATTACTTAAATTAATATCTAAGAGAAAATATTCCAATATTCCTATAGCTGAGTTAATGGATGATTATCCTATCATGAGTTCCTCATCAAAGACTAGTGTTATTGATGATATTTCTTTAAACACAATTCCTTCTTCCGAACCAACATTCTCTCCAACTCTTTTACTACCATCTGAACAACAGTCAAATTCGATTTTAGACTATGGTTTCTTCAAGTGTCCTATATCTGGATTATTATTGCCAAGAAATCTTGATAACCATTTCAAAAATGTTAGTAGTATTAAAATTGGTACTGAGAAACGACAAGTGTTGATGGGTACTGGAGTTTATTCAAGAGTAAGTCATAATTCATAAGTACTATTTTATGATGAATTAATTTTGTTTTACATTCTTATATTATTCACAGGTTGCATTTGGTATGAATTTCAAGATATATACCATTGGATGGTATGTTGAAGCCAAGGCTGTACAAGAAGATGAGTCATTTATTCCTTACAAAGATAAGTCATTTGAAGAACTCATTATGGATGAAAATTTTTATTCGTTAATGACAAAAGGTTCATATGAAAGAACTATTCTCGTTAAATTAGCGATGACATTGAAAACTGAACTTATTATACAAGGCTTAGTTGAAGAGTTGCATTTAAAACCTCTTCATTCGGTAAGAAAATGAAATACAAACTTTGAAACAAACAAATGATACAATAATTTGTGAATCAAATCTTTATTATATATTATTTTAATTATTATAGAAATTATTATCTGATGCAAGTAAAATATATGAAGATCCAGAGTGTCCTGAAGGACTTGAGATTTTATTTACATGGCGTCATAATAGTATGTCAGCGACTGGAGGTGTTAATAATGGAAATGGAAATAATAATTTATTTTCAAGTAATTTAGAAGTAAGGATTGGAAAAGAAACATATATTCCAATTTATAATAATGAAATATCTCAAGATTTCATATATCAATTCTTTCGTCCTGATGAACCTGTGACTGATAGTGGGAAATTAACTATGATACAGAACTTTCCTTTATTATTACAAACTGGATATGTGTACACACCTTCGATTATTGATGATAATAATAACCAATTACCACTTTTTACAAAACCTAGCTTACAATCGTTATTAACTTTCAAATGGATCTTAAATTCATCTAAAAAATTAAATAATAATAATGATGATAATAATAATAACAGTGATAATTATAATAAAATCAATCAAAAGAAACGTAAAATGCATCATCGTTGGCAAATATATTTCAATAATATGTTATTAACTAAACGTAATTCTTCATATGAAACATGGACATCATTATTTATATTATCATATTTTTTATTACTTATATTAGTATCATTACCACCTGCATTATTGAGGAAAGGTGTTCATGTCGTATCAACAGTGAAAAAGAGAAGTTTTGCTTCATTTCAAAGAACTATTTCTAAAACAAAATCTTTGGTTGAATTAGCAAGACCAAGATCAAATGATTTCGAAAAGATTTATAGAAATATTAAAATATAATAATATCAATATCATAAATAATAATAATAAATGTTATGATTATTTTCAAATAGTATTCCAGCTTTTTAATATGATTTATTAGAAAAGTGAGTGTATCAACAAATAATAATGCATTTTGAACTTGACTTCCCATGGACTCGCCCATTATGGTCATATTCCTTCTCATAATAATAATAGATTTTTATGAAAATCATAATGCTAATGATCTCTGAACTACAATATCTGTCTACTATTGGTATGGAAAATGCATAGAATTCTTCAATATATAACATAATAGTTTCATAATACAACCGAGAATCAATCTGTGTGTTGTTGATTGTCGATAAAAATGATAATAATAATACAATCAGGAGTGAGTGGAGACAAGACAAAAACATGATTTGTTCTCATTATTATTAGCCATTAGAATGTTAGAAATAGGAATAGTATATAATTCGATAAGATAAATATTATAATGTAAATTCTATAATTGAATTATCATTATTTATTATTTATTATTTTTATTTGTTTCGATTTGATTTGTGATGTTATAATTATTATGAACATGGAATTATATATAATATCACTTGCTGCTATGTGATGTGATGTTATTCTAGTTATTATATATTATGATATTATTTGAAAATAATGATTTCAAATAATTATTGTAAAATATAATTAAAATGAGTTTTTTCTTCTTGATTCGTTTATTATATAAATATGTAAACTATTGTTGATAATTTTAATTAAAAAATAATAAAATGATATATTTTTTCATGTGTTTGATGCAATACCGGAAAAGTGTATCATAATTTCTGATATTTTCTAATACAAACTTTGTACTGCTAACACTCTTTCTATCATGAATCAAACAATTGTAAACATATACAAACGGTGATAATAGTGTACAATACTTATTACTGTTTGCCCCTTAAGGGAATGTTATGTATTGGCTGAGTTACTAAAATAATAATAATAATAATAACTCTTCATATAATAAAGCTTGAAAATAAACATTTAGTCTACTCATTCTAAAGTTTGGAATAAATATTTGGAATCAAATAAAAAAAATATAATACAAAATATAACAATATTGTTAAATTTAATTTAAATAATAACGTTAATATTTTCTATTATTTTTGATGTGAAAATATTTAATAAATGAACCATTAACGATACGATATGATACGATCATCTCACACCATCTTGTCCTTGTGTCGTTGCAGAAGTCGTGATATCCTTGGAATATAATATTTGATTCAATCATTATTAGATCAACTCAAGTTTGTAAAAATGATGAGATTCGATTCTTTAATAATAATATGTTTTGTGTAATCAGATTCAATTGAACACATGAGGAATTTCTCGTAATAATTCAGTAGCTGTACATCTTAAATCTCGATTAGCATCCCAACAATTCTAATAAAAATAACAATAATAATAATAATAATAATAACAATAATAATAATAATAATAATAATAACAATAATAACAATAATAATAATAATAA
>VKHH01006917.1:0-14266 GCA_015144975.1 Epipyxis sp. PR26KG | reverse complement strand
AAACAGGGTCTCATCAAGCGACAGGGCTTCGACTAATGTGCGCGCGAGGACGTCAAGAAACGATACGGCTGGGGGAATGGTGAAGACCCGGGGTGTTGGCGTCTCGAATAAGTCGCACATTGTGGTCATTCCATCCTGAAATCGGTGCTTTGATCGGTCTCGTCTAGCTTCGCCCTACGACATCTGCGGACGCAGCCCTGAGTTCACTAATTGAGGCTTGCAAGGTTTGCTGAAAAGCGTTTCGCCAAGCTGACAGCGATTGGGTTTCTGCCGCAGCCTTACTATACAAGATTGCGCGGGAAGAGGAGACGACGCCACCTTCATGGCCGCTTGGGCCGGGTACAAGTCCCGCCAGCGCATCCTTGGCCGCGCCGCCTTGTGCGCCATAGCCTGGCACCAAAAAGAGCGTTCTTGGAAGAATAGCGCGCAATCTCACAGCTTCTGCTGGCCAAGTCGCCCCACACACCACCATGAGCGATGAGAAGCCAGATTGGCCCATCAAGTCTTCTTGGATACCGACAAGTTTCTCGCCGACTCGGACCCACAGAGGGGCACCAGAGCAGTCGATATCTTGAAAGTCTTTGGCTCCAGGATTGGAGGTGCGGACAAGGACCGCGATGCCTTTGTTAGTTGCTTTCGCGGCATCGGCAAAGGGCAGGAGAGAGTCGAGGCCCAGATAGGGGTTGACCGTCAAACAGTCGCAGGGGGTTGGGGCGTTTGCGCCAAGAAAGGCGCGCGCATAGCCCTCCGCAGTCGATCCGATGTCGCCTCGCTTGGCATCGATCAAGACCATGAGATTCTGGTCAAGGGCGAAGCGAGCAAGCTTTCCAGTTAGGGCGACGCCATCGGCACCCCACGGCTCAAACAAGCCAATTTGGGGCTTTACGATGGGCACTTGGCCGGCAAGTTCTTCGATGACAGCGCTAAAGAAGCGCTCGAGCGTTTCGAGCTCGCCTTTCGGGCCAAAAATTGACGGGATCAACTCGGGGAAGGGGTCAAAGCCAACGCAGAGCGGGGTGGCGCGTAAGCGGGTTTGTTCGGTTAGGCGGTCGCCGAAAGTGGTCATGGAATTTGTTTAAGCGATCTCAACCGCTTTGCCCAGCGGGCAGGGGAGCCCTATAAGAGATTTTGCGGCAGTGACCCTTCATGGCGCAAGAGCCAATGCTTGCGCTCCATCCCGCCGCCATAGCCTGTTAGCGTGCCGTTCGCACCGATAACACGGTGACAGGGAACAATGAGTGCAATTGGATTGGCGCCATTTGCTAGGCCCACGGCGCGCATCCCTTTTGGATTGCCGATTTGGGCGGCCAGCTTGCCATAACTGAGGGTCTTGCCCGCTGGGATCGTCTGCAGCGCTTGCCAAACTGTTTGCTGGAAAGCTGTACCGCCAAAGGCAACCGGCAAAGCCCCCAGAGCCTCTAGGTTACCAGCAAAATAGGCATGTATGGCCTGATGATAGCGCTCTGGTGGCATCTCTTCAGTGAGTGAGAAGCTTGTCTTGGGATAGTGGCGCGCAAGCAGACGATCCATGCGAGCTCGATGGTCGACCCATTCAAGGAGGCGTACCCGCTTTTCTTCGTCCAATAACATCATCATTGGTCCGGTGGGGGTTTCAATGTGACTAAGCGTGAGCTTCATGTGAGGGGTCCTAAGACAAGGGAATAGAAGTGGCTATGGTTTGAAGCATTGCTTTATACTTGGCTAGCGGTTTTCGGACGCACTGATTGGCCGCCGCGATTTCGGCTAGTCATGTCCGAATTCCGCTAGACCACAGGCAGGTGTGCTGGCAAGAAGGCTCATGACCCTCGATCAAGACGCCTGCTATGCAATTATTTCAGCGCGGGATAGCCGCTATGATGGCCGCTTCTTCACCGCCGTTAAAACGACGGGCATCTATTGTCGCCCAATTTGCTCTGCGCGGCTGCCGAAGCGCGAGAATGTCGTTTTTTATCCCTCGGCTGCTGTCGCGCAAGACGAAGGTTTTCGACCTTGTTTACGCTGCCGTCCTGAGACCGCGCCGGATACCCCTGCGTGGCGGGGTACTTCGAGTTCTGTCGGGCGGGCCTTGCGCTTGATTGAGGAAGGCGCGTTGGATAGCGGCAGCGTAGAACAGCTTGCGAGCCGACTTGGCTTGGGTGAGCGGCAGTTGCGTCGGCTGTTCTTGAAGCATGTCGGGGCAAGCCCTGTCAGCGTTGCGCTAACCCGCCGGCTTTTATTGGCGAAACAATTGCTGCATGAAACGGATTTGACCATCACCCAAATCGCTATGGCTTCCGGATTTGGGTCGATCCGTCGCTTCAATGAGTCGTTTCAGCAGGTTTTTAAAACCGCGCCATCTTTTCTGCGTCGGGAGATTGGCATTGAAGGTCCTGGTGCACCCGCAGCTGATATTCGCCTGAAGCTTCGCTACCGGCCGCCTTTTGACTGGGGTGCTGTGGCAGAGTTTATGAAGGCGCGGCTTTATCCGATGGTAGAGACTTATGTAGAGGGCATTTATCGCCGGAGCCTACATGTGGATGGCCAGATTGGCTTGGTTGCTGTGGGCCAGGGTATGGGCAATTGGCTGGATGTGCAGGTGAAGCTGCAGAATTTGTCTTTGTTGCCCAAGGTGATTGCGCGGGTGCGAGAAGTCTTCGATCTCGCTGCCGATCCAGAGGTGATTGGTGCCCATTTAGGCCAAGATCCGGCGTTGCAAGATTTGGTCAGGTGCAGGCCGGGTTTGCGGGTTCCTGGTGCATTTGACCCCTTTGAAATAGGTATTCGCGCCATCCTTGGTCAACAGATCACGGTTAGCGCTGCGATTAAGCTTGGTGGGAGCTTGGTATCTCACTTGGGAGCGGCTTTGCCCGCTGAATGGGCGCAAGAATCGGGTGTTTCGCGCCTATTCCCAACGGCACAATCCATTTTGGGATCATCCTTGGATTTTTTGGGCATGCCACAGGCTCGGGTACGTTGTCTAAAGGCCTATTGTGAGGCCTATCTGGCAGAAGATGATTTCTTTGGTGGGGACACACAGCTCGTACTGGCACGACTGCAGCGGGTTAAAGGCATCGGCCCATGGACCGCCAGCTATATCGCGCTGCGTGCGTTGCGGGAGCCAGATGCCTTTCCGGCTGAGGATGTTGCTTTAGCGCGTGGTTTGGCGCAGCCAGGAGGTGAGCGGCCGACGCGGGACGCACTTGAGCAGCGGTCGCAGGCTTGGCGACCGTGGCGCGCCTATGCGGCGCAGCATATTTGGACCGAATTGGCGTCGGGTTGAGGGGTTAGCTTAAGCCGCCATGACCTTTTCCACTTCAGCGACCAGTTCTCGCAAGTGGAAGGGTTTAGAGAGGACTTTTGCTTTCGAAGGGGCTTGGTTGGCTGGATTGAGTGCCACGGCTGCGAAACCTGTAATGAAGACGATCTTCATGGCCGGGTCTACTTCGGCCGCCCGTCGTGCAAGTTCGACGCCATCCACACCTGGCATCACGATGTCTGTCAGAAGCAAGTCGAAGCCCATAGCGTTCAGGGCCTCAAGCGCCTGATCGCCATCTGGAAAGTCTGCAACAATATGGCCAGCTTTGTTAAGCGCAGCAGCAAGGAACGTCCGCAAGGAATCGTCATCTTCCGCTAAGAGAATTCTCGCCATTTGGGCCGTGCTCCGTTGGTTGTTGGGCGTGTTTATCGTTCAATATGGTGAAGGCGAGGTTGACAAGTCTTGTCCTAAAGCAATTTTTGCACAGGTTGCTGTATGTAGTTTTCGTCTGTCAGGTCAGTTCGCGACTTTCTTTTGTTTTCAGCCCAGCGGGGCTAAAGGTTTGATATGCAGGAATCGAGAACGGCGACAGAGTTTCAGGGGGCGGATCATGGCGGCGCAGCGGAGATGCGACCGCCTGCTTATCGTTTGCTGCGCCCGGCAGATGGGCGTTCTGGGGTGATTGTTTGTTGCCCACATTCTGGTCGCTTCTATCCTGACGATCTGTTGCGCAACTCCAAGCTGGACAGGCTTGCGTTGAGGCGCTCGGAAGACGCTTTTGTAGACGAACTCATGGCGGCTAGCCCGAAATTGGGCGCAACTCTGCTGCTGGCGGATTATGCTCGCGCTTATGTGGATTTAAATCGTAGTCCGGATGAACTGGATCCGGATCTTATTCACGATCTTCCAGCCGGTGACCGGCGCGTGCCGTCGCCGCGGGTTTTGGCGGGGCTGGGCGTCATTCCCCGCACCGTTGGCGATGGGGTCGAGATTTATGCGGGTCGTTTGTCCTTCGATGCCGCTCAGGCGCGATTGAATGAGGTTTATGTGCCGTGGCATGCTGCAATCGAGGGTTTGATTGAGGCCGAGAGGGAGGCCGTTGGCCAGTCTGTTGTGCTAGATTGCCATTCCATGCCGGCCTCGGCTTCTGGCTCGCCCGAAAATGACATTGTTTTAGGTGATCGTTTTGGTGCCTCCTGCGCGCCCATTTATATGACAGAGGCTTTTTCATTTCTCAGGTCCAAGGGCCTCCGTGTGGCACGCAATAACCCCTACGCCGGTGGATATGCGACTGAGCGTTACGGAAAACCTGCTCAACATCAACATAGTTTGCAGATTGAGATTAATCGATCTTTGTACATGGTTGAGGGCGCTATGAGTAAACGTAGCTCTTTTGCCCATGTCGCGGAAATATTGTCCGGGCTTGTTGCGCGCATTGTCGAAATTGCTGAGACAAGAGTGCCGCGCCGCTCCTGTTAAGCCGGAGCAGAAAAAAGGGCCGGGCACGAGGCCCGGCCTTAAAGGTGTTTGGGAGGAAACGCCCAAAAAGGGCAGGGACGCCACGGCGTCCATGAGCCTGTTTATCTCGCATTTGCAAAATTTTCAACGTGTTTTGCATTGGACGATTGGACTTTAGAAGGATTTTCTAAGAATCCTTATCAGAACTCTATGAAAGAATACGGTTTGGAGACTCTGCGCCAAGTCATCGCCTCTGGTCAAAAGCTGGATGAGACCACGCTAAAACTGATGGTCAAGGCGCCCAATTCACCGGAAATGGACCTGCGCGCGGGCATGATCAGCTTCATGATGGGCTTAGGCTTCTGTGTTGCCGGTGGAATCGTGATGCTAACTGGCGTTGAAGACGGGCTCGGCATAGGCACAATCTTGGTCCTGATTGGCGTTGTTCTAGCCTTTACCGGTATCGGCCAGCTCTTAAGCTGGCGCTTGCGTCGCCCCGCTCTCCCGTCTGAGCCGCAATAGGACTGGGTGAGACGCGAACTGAGGCTATGAAAGTGCACACCAGTCAAACGCTAATCAGCGATGTTGATGAAGCCTTGGTCAAGCGCGCCCGCACGGGCTCCTCCAACGCGTTTGATCAGCTGGTGCGCCGTCATCAAGCCGCCGTTCGTGGCTTCCTGTGCCGGATGGTCTCTGAGCCCAGCTTGGCAGATGATCTGGCACAGGAGACTTTTTTAAAGGCTTGGAAGAATCTTTCGCGCTGGCGCGGGGCCGAGCAAGCCGGGGGTAGTTTTCGCGGTTGGCTATTTTCCATCGCTGTGAACGCCGCCCATGACCAACGTCGCAGCCATGTTCGCGGGCAAAAGCGCGATACGGACTGGCTGGCCGATCAAGACCAAGTCGCCTCTCAAGAAACGGGTCTCGCCGCCAAACTTGATCTCGATAAAGTGCTCCTCGCCCTTTCCCCCGATCAGCGGCTTGTCGTGGCCCTCTGTTTTGGGGCCGGGCTATCCCACGCCGAAGCCGCGCAAGCTTTGTCGATGCCGCTTGGAACCGTGAAAAGCCATGCCCAGCGCGGGCGAGACCGCGCACTCGAAGTCATGCGGGACTTGCGCCCCGCGCCCCTTGGGGCCAAAATCGATCTACCAGAAAGCAAACAGCCATGAACCAAGACGATCTTGCTCTCAAATCCCTGTTTTACGAAGCCCAAGCTTTTGAAGACTCCGCGTCTAATGATGCCTTTGTAGCGGGCGTCATGAAGAAGGTTGAAGCCGACATCGCGCGCAAGCAAGTGTGGCGCGACGTGGCCGGGATCATGCTCGGTGTGATCGTTTTGAGCCTGTCCGCGCTTTTGGCCCCCACTGGTCTGCGCGAGATTGAGGCAGCGGTCTTGGCCAGCGCAGCCATCTATGGCCTAAGCGAACAGGCTGTGACGTTGACTGTGCTTCTCAGCCTCAGCTTTGGCGGCTGGTGGCTGGCAACCAAAAACTAGATCGCTTCACCGACTAGATCATAATCGCCTGCATCGACAATCCGTGCCCGTACGATATCGCCGGGCATGGCCTTCTTAAAGCCGTGCAGCTCGATGGCGCCATCCACCTCAGGCGCATCCCATACAGTGCGGCCAATCGGGCCTTCATCGTCGACCTCATCAATGATGACATCGACTTCTTTCCCAATTTTCGTGGCCAGACGCTGTTCAGACACCTCGCGCGCGACTTCCATAAAGCGGTGCCAACGCTCTTCCTTCACTTCCTCAGGCACATGGCCTTCGAGGTCGCGGGAAGGCGCGTGGACGACATTCTCATACTTAAAGCAGCCGACGCGGTCGATTTGGCCTTCACGCATGAAGTCCAGCAATTGGGTGAAGTCTTCCTCTGTCTCGCCCGGAAAGCCAACGATAAAGGTCGAGCGGATGGCAAGATCAGGGCATTCTGACCGCCACTTAGCAATGCGCGCAGCTTGCTTATCCTGATTGGCCGGGCGGCGCATGGCTTTCAAGACACGCGGGCTCGCATGCTGAAACGGAATGTCGAGATAGGGCAGGATTTTGCCCTCCGCCATCAGATGGATGGCCTCATCGACATGGGGGTAAGGGTAGACATAGTGCAGGCGCACCCAAGCTCCTAAACTGCCCAGATCCTTACACAAATCATAGAATTTCGCGCGATATTCGCGGTCCTTCCACGTGCTGGTGGCATAGCCAATATCGAGGCCATAGGCGGACGTGTCTTGGCTGATCACCAAAAGCTCTTTCACGCCAGCACCAACGAGCTTTTCCGCTTCTGCCATGACATGGGCGGCGGGACGCGAGACGAGATCGCCGCGTAGCTTCGGGATAATGCAGAAGGAACAGCGGTTGTTGCAACCCTCCGAAATCTTCAAATAGGCATAATGGCGTGGGGTCAGTTTAACCCCACCTTCTGGCACCAGATCCAGGAATGGGTCATGGCTGGGCGGTAGAGCGGTATGGACCGCAGACATCACGCTCTCATATTGCTGGGGCCCGGTAATCGCCAAGACTTTGGGATGGCGCTCGCGGATCACATCCGGCTCTGCCCCCAAACAGCCCGTGACGATGACCTTGCCGTTTTCAGCAATGGCCTCCCCAATCGCGTCCAAGCTTTCTTCGCGCGCACTATCGAGGAAGCCGCACGTGTTGACGAGCACGAGGTCTGCCCCGCTATAGTCTGGGGCAATCTGATAGCCCTCCGCCCGCAGCCGCGTGATAATCCGCTCGCTATCCACCAGCGCCTTCGGGCAGCCGAGCGATACAATGCCAACTTTAGGAATGGTTTTTTCAAGTGCGTCTGTCATCGGCTGGCTTTAGCGCGCGGGGCCGTGTGGGGCAAGGCGCGGGGGGGTTCGCCAGTGACAACAAGTGCGATGTCATCCCGGACGGCTAGGCCGAGCCGGGATCTTATGCCGCGAGTTCCTTGGAGGTCCCCGCTCTGCGCTGACGCTTCGGCGGGGATGACGGTGTTGGAATAGGGACTTTATCTGGACGCGCTTTGGTGCCCATTCTGGTCACCCAACCGCTTTTGATAGCGTGCCCGGGCTATTTGTCGCGTCAAGTCCAGATTTCCTTCAGAAATCTGCCGCGTAGCGGCGCGACGCGGACTTGACCCGTCAAATCGCCCACCAACAATTAACTGTGGCCTTTGGTGAAGGCAGAGCCTGCACCAAAGCCGTCCAGACGAAAAACTCTGAGCGCCCACTAAGCTGCCCACAAACCAAAACGGCGACCCCCTAAGGAATCGCCGTTGGTAACTTAGGAAAGAGAGAAAGCCTTAGTCGCGACGGCGACGGGGGCGTTCGCTGCGCTCGCGGGGTTGTTCGGCCTCTTCAGGCTCCCCGCGCTCAGCGCGCTCTGCTTTCAACTTTTCTTCGATGTCTTCGCCAGTGGCTTGGTCGACGACTTTCATTGACAAGCGGGTTTTGCCGCGATCGTCAAAGCCCATTAGCTTCACTTTCACGGTGTCGCCTTCTTTGACGATTTCGCCAACGGTCGCGACTTTACGGTTTGCGAGTTGCGAGATGTGGACCAAGCCGTCCTTGGCACCGAAGAAGTTCACAAAGGCACCAAATTCCATGACTTTGACGACTTTGCCTTCATAGACTTTGCCGACTTCAGCTTCGTCTGTGATGCTCTTCACCCACTTCACAGCGGCATCGATTTTGTCTTGATCAGCTGCGGCAACTTTCACGCTGCCATCATCTTCGATCGAGATTTTCGCGCCAGTCTTTTCCACGATTTCGCGGATGACTTTACCACCGGTGCCGATCACTTCACGGATCTTGTCGGTTGGGATCATGAAGGACACGATCTTTGGTGCGAAGGCATTAAGCTCGCCACGGGCGCCGGTCAAAGACTTCGCCATTTCGCCCAAGATGTGCATGCGGCCAGCATGGGCACGTGTGAGGGCGACCTTCATGATCTCCTCGGTGATGCCTGCAACCTTGATGTCCATTTGAAGCGACGTGATGCCGTTTTCGGTACCAGCGACCTTAAAGTCCATGTCGCCCAGATGATCTTCATCACCGAGAATGTCGGTCAGAACTTCGAAGCTGCCGTCATCTTGCAGCACGAGGCCCATCGCCACACCAGCAACTGGCGAGCTGATTGGCGCGCCTGCGTCCATCAGAGCCAAAGAGGCACCGCAAACCGACGCCATCGAGGACGAGCCGTTGGATTCGGTGATCTCCGACACCAAACGGATGGTGTATGGGAATTGTTCTGGGGTTGGCAGAACCGCTTGCATCGCACGCCAAGCCAGCTTGCCGTGACCGATTTCGCGACGACCAGCGCCACCCATGCGACCAACTTCACCCACCGAATATGGAGGGAAGTTATAATGCAGCATGAAGCGCTCTTTATAGGTGCCTTCTAAGCTGTCGATGAATTGCTCATCATCGGCCGTGCCCAACGTGGCAACTACGAGTGCTTGGGTTTCACCGCGGGTGAACAAGGCTGAGCCGTGTGCACGTGGCAGAACGCCCGCTTCAGAAACAATCGCACGAACCTTGTCGACTGGGCGACCGTCGATGCGACGGCCTTCCTTCACGATGGCGCTGCGCACGATGTCGCTTTCAACTTCTTTACAGACCGTCTTGAACAGCGAGCCGTCCATACCATCTGGGTTGGTTTCGGAAGCCACCAAAGCTGCTTCGGCACGCTTCTTCGCGGCACCAACGGCATCTTGACGTGCACCCTTGTCGGCGATGCGGTAAGCAGCGTCGATCTCGGCACCGATCATGTCCTTGACGGCCTTGTTTTCGGCGCTGTGATCTTCAGCTTGGAAGTCCCACGGATCTTTAGCGGCTTGCTCGGCCAGCGAGATGATCAAATCGATCACAGGCTGCATTTGCTTGTGTGCGAAGGAAACCCCGCCCAACACCACATCTTCGGACAATTCGTAGATTTCGGATTCAACCATCATCACGGCGTCAGCGGTCCCTGCGACCACCAAATCCATGTCGCTTTCTTTCAGCTGATCGACGGTTGGGTTCAGCACATATTCGCCATTGATATAGCCAACGCGTGCGGCCGAGATTGGGCCCATGAATGGCAAACCAGACAGAACCAAAGCAGCCGACGAAGCAACCAGAGCAACGATATCGGGATCATTTTCCTGATCGTGCGACAAAGTGGTAATTACGACTTGGGTTTCGTTCTTGAAGCCTTTGGCGAACAAGGGACGGATTGGCCGGTCGATCAAGCGGGAAACCAGAGTTTCCTTTTCGGTTGGACGACCTTCGCGCTTAAAATAGCCACCTGGGATGCGACCAGCAGCATAGAATTTTTCTTGATAATTTACGGTCAGCGGGAAGAAATCGATCCCCGGCTTGGCCGAACGCGCACCAACAGCGGTCGCGAGAACTTGGGTGTCGCCATAGGTAGCCAGAACGGCACCATCGGCTTGGCGCGCCATGCGGCCAGTTTCCAGTGTCAGCGTACGTCCGCCCCATTCGAGCGAAACAGTCTTTATGTCAAACATCATCATTCCTTCTGGCAGATCATGGGGCCTTCCCCATGCTGCCGCCTACAAAACTTGGAACAGGCCTTCCTGAACCAAGGGGTCCGGCGTCCTTGCCGGAGAAAGCCCTCACCCTATGCGAGAACCATCTTTCATCTTACCCCGCTTACCGAATCTCGGTGTGGAGCAAATAGCAAAAGGGCGGCGCATCTCGCACCGCCCTGATTGGTTTTGTCACGACGCCTTAGCGACGCAGACCATGCTTGGTCAAAATGGCTTGATAACGTGCCACATCGCGGGACTTTACATAGTCCAGCAAACGGCGACGCAACGACACCATGGCCAACAGGCCGCGACGGGAGTGATTGTCCTTCTTGTGCATTTTGAAATGCTCAGTCAGGTTCACGATACGCTCTGTCAGGATCGCGATCTGTACTTCTGGGCTGCCCGTATCGTTTGGGGCGAGGCCATGTTCTTTCATGATTTCGAGCTTACGCTCTGGTGCTACCGACATCGTGGTTCCCTTTGGGTTGGCGGCGGGTTCAATCGCTCGCACTGAGTTGAAACACACGGACCGGTTCAAACCGTCCCGCGCGTGCGTCTCCTATAGCGACGGCTTGGCCCTGAAGGGTTGCCAGTGCTGCTCGGCTCATGTCTTCGCCGGATACAACACGGGGCCTGCGCTTAGAGCGCAGCTCTTCAACCTGGTGGGGGAGAAGAACAATCCCGCGGCCTTGCCGCAACCTGAAAGCCTCTTCCGCTGTTACGGCCAGCGCCGGGATGTCGTCCAGCGCGGTCTCAACTGGCAAAAGGCTGTCGGACGCGGCGTCTCTATTGCATACTTCCTGCAGCTTTTCCAGTGTTATTGCTGCGCTCTCGTGAAATGGGCCGACCGAAGTTCGCCGCAACGCGCTCACATGACCCTCGGCCCCCAAGGCAGTTGCGAGATCGCGGGCCAAGGCGCGGACGTAAAATCCCTTGCCACAGCGGCATTCGATGGTGGCGTGATCGGTATCGGGTACATCCACCAATCGGGCTTCGATCAGCAAAACCGTTCGCGCTTTCAGTTCAGGCACTTCGCCATCGCGGGCCAGATCATAGGACCGCTCGCCCGCCACTTTAATCGCGCTATAGATTGGCGGGACTTGTTGGATCTCGCCGATAAAGCCAATCAGAGCCGCCTCGATTGCCTCTTTGCTGGGTCGCACATCGGATGTGGCAATGATTTTGCCCTCGCGGTCTTGGGTATCGGTTGAGGCCCCCCATTCGACCGTGAAGCGATAGGACTTTTCAGCCTCCATCAACCAAGCCACCGTCTTGGTGGCTTCGCCAAGTGCAATTGGCAAAATGCCTGTCGCCAATGGGTCCAAGGTGCCTGCGTGGCCGGCCTTCTTGGCGTCAAACGCCCGACGCACGCGGGTGACCGCATCGGTGGAGGTTAAGTGCAGATCTTTATCCAGAACGATCCAGCCGTGGATGTCTTGGCCCTTCTTGCGCCGCGACATCAGGCCTCATCCGCCGGCTTGACCAAATCGGCACGAACCTTTGGATCGTTGAAAAGATCATTCATCTTCAGGGCCGCGTCATAGGACGTGTCAGCCAAGAAGCGCAGGTCTGGGGTAAATTTGCTTTCCAGCGCCCGTCCGCATTCGCCGCGCAAGAACTTCGAGGCGCGATTGAGTGCCTTGGCAATCTCTTCGGCATCTTCAAGGCCCAGTGCGGCGACAAACACATTAGCATGCTTGAGGTCTGGGCTCATGCGGACTTCGCCGACCGTGATGCTTTTATCGACCAGAGCCGGATCGCGGATGTCGCCCCGGCGCAGGATTTCGACCAGCACGTGACGGATATTTTCCCCCGCCCGCAATTGCCGCTGGGTCGGGCCAGATGAATTATCGAAACGCTTTGCCATAGTTTTCACCTGATGCGCACATGCTGGCTTCGTCCAGTCAAGGCGGAGGGATGGAGAGCGCGTGGCAAAACATCATATGCTTTGCCACGCGCTTTGTTCGAAAAAGAAGGTCGCTTAGAGCGAGCGCTTGATGATCTGCACGTCAAAGCACTCAATCAGATCGCCTTCGCGTAGGTCTTGATAGCCTTCAAATGCCATACCGCATTCTTGGCCAGCCAAAACTTCGCTGACTTCGTCTTTGAAGCGCTTCAGAGTGGAGAGCTTACCTTCGTGGATGACGACATCATCGCGCAGCAAGCGAACACCGCACCCGCGTTTGATATTGCCTTCATTGATCTTACAGCCAGCAATTTTGCCAACTTTGGTGATGTTGAACACCTGCAAGATTTGGGCATAGCCCAAGAAGGTTTCTTTGCGCTCTGGCTCCAGCATGCCGGAGAGAATGTCTTTCACATCATCCAAGAGATTGTAGATGATGGAATAATAACGGATCTCAACGCCCTCATGCTCGGCCAGATCGCGCACTTGCTTGGGTGCACGTGTGTTGAAGGCAAGAATTGGTGCGCCAGAAGACTTCGCCAAAAGAACATCGCTTTCGGTGATCCCGCCAACAGCCTGATGGATGACTTTGGCGCGCACTTCTTCGGTCGAGAGCTTCTCGAGCGCTGCGGTGATGGCTTCGGCAGACCCACCCACATCGGCTTTGACGATGAGCGGGAATTCCTTGACTTCGGCATCCTTGATGCGCGCCAACATGGCTTCCAGACCCGAACGCGCAGTTTGGCGTACGACGACCTTTTCCCGCTTCATGCGGATCCGGTAATCGGTAACTTCACGGGCGCGGGCTTCATTCTCAACAACCACTACCACGTCACCGGGCTCTGGCGTACCGTCGAGACCGAGGATCTCAACCGGCTGCGATGGCCCTGCGGATTGCACGGTTTGGCCGCGCTCATCGCTGAGGGCGCGCACGCGACCCCATTGCGTCCCGGCAACGACCAGATCGCCGCGCTTAAGCGTACCGCGTTGCACCAGAACGGTAGCAACTGAGCCACGGCCCTTGTCCAATTTGGCTTCGATAACCGTACCTTCTGCGGCGCGATCTGGATTGGCTTTAAGGTCCAAAACTTCAGACTGCAGCAGGATAGTTTCAAGGAGCGTGTCCAGATTGGTGCGCTCTTTGGCCGAAACAGGTACCCACAAGGTGTCACCGCCAACGGCTTCGGTCAGAACTTCATATTGCAAAAGCTCGTTCAAAACCTTTTGCGGATTTGCTTCTGGCTTATCGATTTTGTTGACGGCCACAATGATTGGCACACCAGCCGCTTTTGCATGGCTGATGGCTTCCACAGTTTGAGGCATGACACCATCATCGGCCGCAACCACCAGAACCACCACGTCGGTGATGCCAGCGCCACGGGCGCGCATGCTGGAGAAGGCTGCGTGGCCCGGCGTATCCAAGAACGTTACGCGCTCACCGCTGCCCAAACGAACCTGGTAGGCCCCAATGTGCTGGGTAATGCCACCGGCTTCACCTTTAACTGTGTCGGCAGAGCGGATCGCATCAAGAAGCGACGTTTTTCCATGGTCAACGTGACCCATGATGGTAACAACAGGCGGACGAGGCACTTGGTTGGCGTCCGTATCAGCCTCGCCTTCCAGACCAATTTCAACATCAGATTCAGCAACGCGTTTCACGCTGTGGCCAAAGTCGGTGACGATCAATTCGGCGGTATCGGCGTCGAGATTATCGGCACCCTTCATCATCTGGCCTTGCTTCATCAAATATTTGATGACGTCGGTGAGACGCTCAGCCATCCGGTTGGCCAATTCAGCCACGGTGATGACTTCAGGCACGATAACTTCGCGCACTTGCTTGGCCTGGATCTTGTCCTTGAGCATGCCGGGCACCAGCCACTCGCAGCGGTCCTCGTTGACCTGGTTCAGCACAAAGAGCGGCACGGTGACGGTGAGGCCGTCGCGCGGGTCACCCGGTTCGTGCAGATAGCTCACCGCGCAATCCACGCCGCCCAGACGCAAGGTCTTGGGGAAGGCGTTGCTGGTGATGCCCGCAGCCTCATGCCGCATGAGTTCTTCACGCGTGAGCTTGAGCAGCTCGGGGTTCTTCTTGCTTTCTTCGCGGTACCAGCGTTCGCATTCAAACCCGCTACAGATGTGGGCTGG
>VKHH01006916.1:0-14285 GCA_015144975.1 Epipyxis sp. PR26KG | reverse complement strand
GTAGCTTTTTCCTCTTGTCTAGTTGCACCTTTTTGATTTGCTCCGTTAATTTTTATTAATTCATTCATTCATTCACTAATTCATTCACTTAGAGCTTAAGAGGGCTCCTTGTTATGTTTTGTTGCTTTTTCCTCTTGTCTAGTTGCACCTTTTTGATTTGCTCCGTTAATTTTTATTAATTCATTCATTCATTCATTGGTATAATATAACTTATATATATATACATATTGTATACAATACAGTGCAACCAGCTTACAGTATTATAGCATTTTTAGAGATAAGTTTTTACTGTACCAAAACAAACATTTGTTCATCATATTTGTTGCTTTCTTGAATTGAAAATGAATTGTACAGATTATCATCCTAACGAAGAGTCTAGTGGGCCTTTTAGAATAGATTACACGTACACATATAATTGTCTCTTGTCAGATTATGGGTTCAGTATACACGTATTGTTTATAATAGCACTTATATTGTGGTCATCTTTTCTTATGCACATGTTAGCAAGTACAGCATCAAATTATTTTTCGCCCACTTTGAGTGAAATATGTAGCAAAATGAATTTAGCATATGATATTGCAGGGGTAACATTTCTAGCATTCGGTAATGGTGCTCCAGATTTCTTTTCTCTTGTAGCTTCTTTTTCTGGTGGTGGAGATGTACTAGTAGGTGTGGGAGCATTGCTTGGTGGAAGCGTGTTTGTATGCACAGTTGTCGTTGGTTTTATTGCTATAATTTGTCCATGCGATGTTTCAAGAGGTGTATTCATTCGAGATATATCATTTCATTTATTAGCAACAGTATTTGTCACTATTGTAGCATATATAAAGCATATTCATTTGCTGTTTTCCATTTCTTTCATCATTGTATATATTGGGTATGTTTTTTTAGTGGTATTATATTCAACTGGAGTTTCTGCATCAACTGTTGGAATGGACAACCTTTCCAATTATATACCAATGGTTGATTTAGGAAAAAATATACAAACAGCTTTTTGGCTTCCTGATGCTAATAGCAACCAAAATCAAAATAATTCCAGAAAAACTAATAATATTGATAGAATCGATGAAAACAATGAAAATGGATACTCATTTTTAATTTTAGACGATTATGCTGGAGATAATAATAACACAGAAACCTTAGAATCAGAAAAGGTTGGAATAATTAATTTAACGGGTGGGATTCGTCCAAATTTTGATAATATAATTATGGAAGATTTTTATGGCGATTCAAATTTGGATAATGATAACGACAAATCAGCGAATTATGATCTAAATGAAGAAACTATTGTGTTCAATCATATCAATACGGAAGGTGATGAAACGAACAATTCGTTAAATGAAAGCCTTCTACAACCAACGAAAAGTACTTCATTTCGTTCCAAAGGAAAATCATCGGATGAATTTATGTCAACTTTATATTGGAATCAGTGGATGTTAAGACAGCATTTTCATAAACAGATCGCTTTATCAGATTGGTGGAATTATCCCATAGCAAAGAAAACTCTGTTTCTTGTCGCCATTCCTTTAGAATGTATACGTGATATGACTATTCCAACCTTAGATCGTGAAAATTGGTCCAAGTTATATGCTATGCTACATCCTTATGCAGTACCTATATTTTTAATAGTAATATTGCAACTGGAGCATACAAAGTTTTTGAATATACCAACTCCTATACTCTTTTTAATAATTGGGACACCTTTTTCATTTGGAATTTATGTTATGACCCACAATAATAAGCCTCCCACAGGTCGACTATTTGGTATTCTGTGGGCATTAGTTGCGTTTGTGATGTGTGTTGCATGGGTTTACACGCTTGCTGGAGAATTAATATTAGTTTTATCAGCAATGGGTACTTTTTTGAGACTTCCTCCTTCATTTTTGGGTTTGACTGTGTTAGCTTGGGGTAATAGTATCGGCGATTTCTTTACTAATACAGCAGTAGCAAAACAAGGTCTTGGGAAAATGGCAATTGCAGGTAATAAGTGATGTTTTTTATTTAATAATTTTATTGCTTATTTTAGTATTCTACTATGTATAATATAGGATGCTATGGTGGACCAGTTTTCAATATTTTAGTAGGATTTGGTACTGCACTAATTTATAGTTGTCTTACAACATATCCAACGCCATATCCAGTCAATTTCGACAAATCAACAATAATTTCGATAATTTTCTTGTATATTGCTTTAATATCCACAATAGTTATAATCACCATTCGACAATTTCGAGTCGAAAAGATTTTCGGATATTATCTTGTGTTTCTATATTTTTTTTATACCGCTATTCAAACTGTACTTCTTGCAGTGGAAGAAACAGAAGCGCAAGCTTGAGATTAATTGGAAAACTGAAAATGTATTTGCATATTATCATATAAAAATCACCGCAGAAGGTCCCAAAAAAATTGGTCATTATCGAGGTGGTTGTTTGAAACGATTCTAATTATTTAATTGTGTTTGAAATGCTAACACATAATTCAACGATCAAAAATGTTGATTGAAGTGTTCCTGCATATATTATGATGATTATTTTGCACATTATAATTGAAAATCCCAATTAATATTTGCTGTTATCATTCTTACAGTAGAGCAATATAGAAATAATATACTGTTCAGTTAAATTTGGAAAGCGTCCCATCCCTTATTCATTGAAGTCAATGCTTCCAATTAACTTTACAACTCCTGAAATCATATATTTGTTTGAATATTATTTAATTTAAACCTTAAGTAATGTTAGTATTTAACATGGCAAAATAAATCAAATCATGGCAAAAATACTTTTCAATGAATGAATGAATTATGGAGCAAATCTTGAAGAGAAATAAAACTATTAACATATATATACTTACAGAAACCGTCTGACAGAAAAAACATTCGTATGTCAAAAAGAAGGAATAATAATGTTCCCAAAGTTTGTTGTTTGGGAAGGAGGCTTTTTTCCTTCTTCTTGTGGTTGAAGAAAGATACGATTTTAGAACAACAACTTATTTATTCATTCCCACAGATTGATTACAGGATCCTGTATCTGGTCTTTGGATAATTTCAAAATTTGAATATTTCTTCATAACATAAAATAATATTTCCTTTAATCAAGTAAAGTTTAAAATGCCAGTTGACGGAGTAGTAGAGAAAGTGGATCTTTTCTTTTCAGCAAAATCTCTTGCAAATTTATCCACATTTGGGTGAGTAACTTCTTCCTGTTGTAACTGCTACTAGCAAATGATAATCAGTTAAACATTGATGAAATTATAATTTTATTTACAGAACAACTGATGCATTTGCTGTTTTGTATACGTTGGAAAAGGATACAGCGGATAGGTGGATTCCTCTGGGTAACACTGTAAGTTCGTAATGAAATTGGAATTTCTCGTTTACACAACAATAACAATACAATTTATAAACATAATAAATAGGGTGTGATCAAAGATTCATTGAATCCTGACTGGCCTAAAGAAATCTCTGTTGATTATTTATTTGAATCCCCTCAATTGGTAAGCACCACAAATGTACTGTAGAATCATAAGTAATTATTTTTCTTATTTCATATTACAGCTCAAAGTGAAAGTATATGATCACAATCGTAAAGCTCATTTGGCAGAAGTTACTCAACATAAATTTTTAGGAGAAGTAACATTTCTGTTGGCTAACCTAATGACTGCCAGAGACCAAAGAATAGCTCTTGATATTTATGATGGCCAAAAAAAGTATGTCGAATATTATTCGGTTTTTATTTTGTTGATTGTAACTGTTTATTTTTTTTGAATAGACAAGGAGTAATACAAATCCATGCTGAATCACAAGTTACTTGCAGAGACTTATTTTGTTTCCAGTTTCAAGGAACAAAATTATCAAATAAAGATGGATTTTTTGGAAGATCTGATCCTTTTTATAAAATATCACGATATCATTCCTATTCTTCGAAAATTTTCAAAAATAAAACTAATTTTATGTTATCACCAATGATAACAGATTGAACGAAAATGGAACTTGGACAGTAGTTTTCCAAAGTATATGGATAGATAATAACCTAAGTCCACGTTGGAATCCAGAAAAAGTGTCAGTTATTAAAATATGTAATGGTGATCTAGATCGTCCGTTACGAATTGAAATACTAGATCATGAATCAAGTGGAAAGCATAAGTCAATGGGGTGAGAATATATACATGCATTTTTATTATAAAAATATTAATTTTTAACAAGAATAATTGATTAAATTTTATTGTTTTCATCTTAGGGTGGTGGAAACATCATTGCGTAGTCTAGTCGGCTCTGTTGGAGTTGCTGTGAATGTAATTGAAGAAGAGAAAAAGAGTAAAAAAGGATATGTTAATTCGGGAACTCTTACGACTATCAGTGCATTTATTGAGCATCATCCAACATTCGCACAGGTACTGTATTAAATTATAAAAATATGAAATTTAAATGCTTATCATTTGATAAATAATCTATCGAATTATTTTAGTTTGTTGCTGGTGGATGTGAAATATCCCTTATTGTAGCCATTGATTTCACTGGTTCTAATGGAGATCCTGTTGACCCTTCATCACTACATTTTGTTAATCCGATGCCAACACCTGTTGGGACAGTCTCAACAAGAGGATTAAATGAATATCAACAAGCAATATTATCTGTTGGAAATATTCTTGAAGTATATGATACAGACAAGATGTACCCTGTTTATGGCTTTGGTGCGAAAGTAACATTACCAGATGGTAGTTATAGTCCTTGCCAACATGCATTCCCAATTTATCCAGGAGGACTACAAGTACATGGTATAACTGGAATATTAGATGTAAGTTAATATAAAAATGTATATTATATTTTTAATTCCATTCAATTAAAATTTCTTCCATTTGTTTTATCTTATTTGTTTATCTTATTTGTTTAGGCTTATAAAGAATGCGTTAATAAGATTTTATTTTCTGGACCAACCTTATTTGCTCCAATTATAAATTCTTCTGCTCAATTAGCTGTAGAGGATGGCTGTAGGTAAATTTCTTTCAAATAATTAGAATAATTATTATCACTCAGATTATATTTCTGATAATAATTTGTTCTAATTATTATTTAAGTTTTGTTAAATTTATTTAATACTTTTTTTTAAACTATAGTCAAGCACGTCAAAAGTATACAATTCTATTGATAATTACTGATGGTGAAATAAATGATTTGGAACAAACAAAAGCAGCTGTCATTGCTGCCTCGCACACTCCATTATCTATCATTATTGTGGGTGTTGGGAATGAAAACTTTGATTCTATGGAAGCATTAGATAGTGATAAAGAATTGCTCTCTGCAGGGGGTAAAACTGCATCAAGAGATATTGTTCAATTTGTCCCGTGAGTTATTTTATATTTCAGTTTTTGAATTCATTTATTCATTAAATATTTTAATTTTATTATAAAATTGACAGATTTCGAAAATTTCACAATGATGGATTAAGTGCTTTAGCCAGTGAAGTATTAGCTGAGGTATTTTATTTTTTTAATATATTAAATATGCTCTCATTAAATTTACTTATTTCTACATAATATTCTGCAGGTGCCTAGTCAATTGTTAAAGTTTATGGAACATCAAAATATTTTGCCAAACCCACCTAGAAGATAAATAATTGTTGATAGAATTGTACCTTTACAACAACAGCTACGAGTTTTCTGGAGATTATTAACGAATATATGCCTTTTTTGTAGTACAGAGTAATGAATATCAGCAAGTTATTGTATGTATAGTACTTAGTTTCTATTATTGTGTCAAATTTTAAGATTATTTTTAAACGAAACCACTACAATGCAATTTTTTGTGTTTTCTTTTTCACCAACTCGAACTCCAGTAAAAATATTGAAGGGCGATATGGAAGTTGAAGGGCGATTTTAGCTTTTTACCATTTTCCAAGTTATGTTACCAT
This sequence comes from Epipyxis sp. PR26KG, assembly GCA_015144975.1. Taxonomy (NCBI): domain Eukaryota; class Chrysophyceae; order Chromulinales; family Dinobryaceae; genus Epipyxis; species Epipyxis sp. PR26KG. The sequence goes on along the minus strand of VKHH01006916.1, from coordinate 8,379 downwards.
AATATTCCTTATATACCTATGCATTATTTTACTAATATGACTTCATTTATTTTAAATTATTATTTTATCAAAAGTTATTGATAAACGTGTTGTTCATAGAGAATTATCTGGAAAATATTTATCGTTTTGCACAATTTTTGATTGTAACTGTTATAAATATAATAATTTAAAATAAATGAAGTCATATAGCAGTAGTAAATTACATTAATACATATATAAGAAATCTACAACTATATATGTGATGACACAACAACTTGAAAAATGAAAAAAAATGTGGAATCTGGACGTGCACTTCCTACGGTAGGATATGGATGTAGCTAAATTTAAGAATTATTACTCGAGAATTGCAAGAGAATCATGGCAATAATATATGTAAAAGATGGATTTGAGGTATGGTAAATTAGAGGGAACAGGAGAACAGGAGCTGACGTGCAGTTCCTACAACAAGTCAAGTTACTTTTATAATAATATAATAATTAAGGGAAATAAGACATAATTCTGGTATTTGCAATTATTTTTATATTTTTATTAAGGGATATAAGACATAATTTGCTAAGATGTATTAATATATTCCAGGATTAACTGTACATCTACAGTAATAACTTTCATAAAAATGGATCAATTCTCTACACTCAATGAGACGATGACAAAAAATATTGGGACTACAACCACTACGTTGACTCTTACATTGAATAAATCGAATGAACCAATTAGTTCCAACATGGCAATAAATAGCAACCAGCTTAACCTCATATCCAACAGCACAGCAAAAGTTTCCAAGATACAATCTGATAAATTTGAAATACAAGTAAATTTTGGTGTACTTTATTTCTATATTTCTATTTACCGGTATATTCAATATTCAAAGTTGCATTTTAACACTTTTTTAAACAGGCAATGTGGAAAAGCGTTCATAATGAATTGAATTCAATTGATCCAGGTAAAGTTTTAGTTTTGTAATTGTTAGTAAATTTATATTTACAATCAAAAATTACTGAATTATATTCCGTTGTTGTGTTGTTGTGTTGTTGTATTTGTGAATGACATAACTAGCATACTCATATTTTTGGTGACTAAAATAAATTAAATAATATTTTAAAGAATGTGTTGAAATATGACACAACTTAATGAGTTAATGGTGAATCGACAGGAGAATCAAGAATCATGATATTTAATTTATATTAGTTCTTATTATTATTATTTTAATGGATTTCAACCAAAATTATTCATGTATTCATATCCAATATGAATTATTAGAGCAAGAAGAATTCAAAAATCAAATCATTCCACATGGTGTAATAAGTAGTATGATGGAACAAGAGCTTAGCTTAGATAGTAATCAAGTGAGAAATTTTCAGATTAAACTTTCTAATTCCTTGTATGAGTGGGACAATTTTTACTAGATGGGATTAAGATCAGAGGCTGTGGTCGCAACGGCAAAAGCGTGTGAATTACTTTTACTAGAAATGTCATTAAGATCGTGGCAATGTGCGGATCACAACGAATCGCATTTGTTAAATGTAAGAAGAAAAGAAATACTTATTTAGAAAAAAATTAATTTGGTTATGATAATTAAAATTTTTAATTTAGGAAGGAAATGTCAAAGCTGCATTAAAATCGACTCAACAATATGACTTATTTGTTGATCAATTGCAACCGAAAAAAACAATTATTACAACTCGTAATAAAGGAAAAAGGACCAGACAACACGTGAATGATGAAATATAAAAATGGTCACAACTCATGTAATGAGTGAATTAGTTTGTATCTACTGTATATAAATAACTCATGTCTACTTTATTGTAAAGTGTTAGAACCTGCCTTGAATCTGCGAATTGTCATATTAGATGTTTTAGCACCAGCCATCATTAATAATGATGCGGTATCATAAGCATTTCTCTCTGTTGCGATTGCTAAAGCGGAGTAACCATGCTAGTATATTAATAAAACGTTAATGACTGCATATAAAAAATAAAAACGTTTTATACCTTGTTGGTTAAATCTAGCTGCGCATTTGCTTTAATTAAGACTCGAACCAATTCAGCATTGTTGTTTTCACTTGCTATGATTAAGGCCGTTGTCTTAAACTATAAACGATATCACAGCGAGCAGATTTTTAAATGATTTTTGATTTTCATTCTACATGCCACGAAAGTGTTTATAACTATTCATACCTTGTGGGAAACATAGTTAACATCAAGTAGCTTGTTGTTATTGATAAGATCTTCAACATTTTCTGTATCATTTTGTAGAGAAAAATTAATCAGCATATTTCCTAAATTTACTTTCTCAATAACTCGGCGGAGTAAAAGTGTCCAATCAATATTTGATGAGAATTTAGATCCAGTGAAGTTGCGCATCACGATAGGATTAGTTTCAGTGGTAAGCTCTATCTTAAACACTTCAATGTTTTTTCTCTCAAACACACTAAGTTCCAATACAGTGGAAACATTGGAACATTCACGAAGATCTATTTTCATGTGAGGTGGAGAAAACGGATTCTCTGAAAAATTTAGTGTGTAGTCTTCTAAATAAGCATATCTTTTCCTCCACTGTCGAATTTTACTATAAAAATTACATGGAACAATTTTGTTATTACTGTATATCTTTTAATTCAAAAAATATTTTCAGCTATAACACAGTATCAATGTCAGTGCATACTGTAACACACCTACTTTTCTTCCAAACCCAAGCATTTGTGCGCAAAGTCTTGTTCTCTTTTGATTGAAATGAATTTTTCATATCGTAAATGTCGTCATAATCAAAATCCATTGCTGTAAAATACAATTATTAGTTTGATCTAAATAGAGAAACTTTGGTGTTTTCCACTGCACAAGTAAATTACTACAAAGATATTTATTTCTACATAGAATTCCAGGTATTCGTTATTTTTCTTGCTCCGGAAAAAAGATACTTTTTGGATGAAAAGATCCTTTTGGATCTTCTGCACATACTATATTATTAAACAAAACTTGCAACAGAACAGAATTTCATGCATTGTTAAACTTCATTATTTAGCACATTATTTGTGTTTGTGTTATACGTTACAGAAAGTTCATTAACTAATCAATACTATTCACAAATAAATAATGAAAACAACTGCGTTGTTGTTGAGATATGTACGTATGTCAATTCTGTGATCTTAGGATAAAAGTTGGCATATGGAATACAGTAGCTCAATTAATATAATTTAGAATATGATGGAAAACTTCGTTAGATTACTCTTGGTTGATAAATCAATGGGAGCTGGTGCAAAAATAAGTTTGCCAAGAATGGGATTCGCTTTAGCTTTCCCGTGCCTAGTAATCCTCATTTCAATACGACTGAAACTAAACTTTGAATATAAACTTTGCATCAGCGTCTTACGAACGATTGTTCAATTGTTATTGGCAGGATATGTTCTACTATCTTTCATTTTTTCTCTAAATTCTCCAGTGTATGTGGGACTTTATTTGTTATTTATGTCGTTAATTGCAGCTGTTGAAACAAATGCACGTCTTATACGCACTTATTCTGGTCATTATATCGATGCGTTATTGTCAATAATCTTAGGAGGGGGATTAATCGGTTCAGTTGGCGCATTAGTGATATTTGATCCTAATCCATGGTATCAACCACAAGTTATTATTCCAACCACAGGCATGATCATAGGATCAACCGTAAGTGCACCATCAATAGCATTAGATCGTTTGCTTAATGAAGTTGCCGATAAAACTTATGAATCAGAGACAAGATTAGCTTTCGGAGCGAATAAACATGAAGCTATTTTGCCAATTTTTAGATCAGCCTTTCAAGCAGCCATGCTTCCTAATCTTAACATGGTGAATATATTAGCATGATGAAATAACATCTTAGATCAGTGTTTTAACTCACTTATGAATGTCTATTGTAGTACTGCATATTTCTTTATTCATACCATGGATAATATTTCATCAAACTGTTATTTTATTATTATTAATAGACAAATCATACGAGTCGATTAATCATGTGAATGACGAAATATTTGTTTTTCTTATTTCTCATAGATGTCAATTGTTGGACTTGTTAGTATCCCTGGTATGATGACTGGTCAATTACTTGGCGGAGCATCTCCTGCAACTGCTGCTCAGTTCCAAATGGCGATATTATGGCTAATGTGTGCATCTTCAGCCATTTCAACTTATATTGCGATGGAATTATCATTGCTTCATGCAGTTTTTGATAATGAACATCGATTAACTACTAATAAAATAATCAAAAAGAAAGGAAAAGAAGAAATTGACACCGCTCTTTATAACTCCTTTTTATATATTTTACGATTAATATATCAACAATTTAATCGGTTTTGTTGTTGTTTAGCTTTCTTGACATATAAATCAAGAGATACTAAGCATCATTATAAACGATTGCCAGTTAATAGTATTAATAAAGCTAAAAGTAGTAATGGGGAGATTAGGTCAGTGGAATTAACAGTAATCAAAGAAGATGATATCGAATCAAAAACAGAAACTCTATCATTTACAATCGAAGATAATGATGATTATGATAATGAATTCAATAATAATGAAAATAGTAAAATTGATGATAATAATATAGAGATTTCTCCTTCCCCTTCAATGTCACCAGTGTACTTAAATTCCCCAACTTCCCCTTCACGTTATAAAGTATCATATGAAATAATCACAAATAATCCAACAGATCATTTGGATATTATCCATCACAACACATCAAATAATAATAATAATAATACTGATCAATTATTAGCTGTAAATAACCTCAATGTTTTAAGTGGTGAAATTAACTTATTTGATGAGAAAGGTTTGAATATTAATATAAAATGTGGTGAAATCATTACATTAGAAGGACCAAGTGGCATCGGGAAAACAAGACTTCTTCGTGCTTTGTCCTTATTAGATAAACCATTAGCAGGTGCTATTAACTTATCATCTATTGGATCATATACTACTCAAAGTCCATTTAAAAAGACCCCCCTTTGGAGAAGACGTGTCATGTATGTCCCACAGGTAGAACGGTGTAAATAAGATGTTCTACTATGATATGATATATATGATACGATATATGATGGTCTGACGCATCATGTTCTATTATAGTCGATTCCCCCGATGATTGGTTGTCCAAAGGATCTTATCAGCGAGTGCTGTGGGTATAGCTGTAGAAGTCAATCATCTGAAGCTATTAATCTTTTAAAAGGTAACTTGAATTATGTCACATTATTACATCATATGATGTTAATGGAAGGAATGAGTCGTTTTAACCAGCCAGCCAATGTCACATTCTGAATGAATTATTCGATTTTCAAATGAAACTAATAGTGTGTTATTATGATCATATTTTTTGAAATAATACTACACTTGTAATGCTACGCTAATATTATTAATTTGTGTTTTAATATGATTATATATGATGATCAGAGTTGGATGTGAAGTGTGAGCAGATGGAGGATATGTTGTTATTGGAAAGAGGGAAAATGAATGCTCTTTGGAATTCTTTGTCCGGAGGAGAGCGACAGAGATGTATTATAGGATGTAGCTTATTGTTAGGTGGATTAATCACATCAAATAGTTTAAATAATAATAGTAATAATAGCAATAATAGCAACGATAATAATAATAAAAATCATCCGCATGCTATATTATTATTGGATGAACCGACTGCTGCATGTGATGAAGTGACTTGTGCAGCAGTGGAGCGAGCACTACTTATGAGTGGTCTCTCAGCTATTCTGATCACACATGATGTGAGACAATCACTCCGAATAGCAAATAGAAGAATTGTTTTATATTCTTCAGATAATAATTATAGAAATGGTAACTTTTCACCATCGAAAAATAATTCATATGCCAACTTACCCACCTTAGCTCAGACTTAATTATATTATCATGCCATAATTTTGTTACATTTCTTATATTATGATTATTTTCTATCATAATAATAATGTGTGAAATAATGGATGATTTTTACAAGTTATGATATAATATTGATAGTGTGTTGATACATACATGCATCACACTTGAGTATGCCATCCAAGTTATCATATGTGATTGTGACCTGTGATCACTTGTTTGAATGAAATATGAAATAATTTACAATCTTTCTGTCATTTCCATGTAATAATAACAATAATAATAACATTAATAATAAAGTAATCATTTTGTGTCATATCATAACACATATTCTTCTCATTGTATAGAGCATCTCCGAAGAATTCATACAACAATAATAATTAAAAAGTATATTAATAATCAAACTTTATCTCATAATAGAAATATGAAATGAAATCAATTCATCAATTCATCAAATTATAAACATAAAATAGCTTCCATTCGATTATTATGAACTAATTTAAACTGATTCTTGATTTAATTGATACTGGTTGAGACTGCCACTGTTCATAATTGAGACATTCTTCGTGTCACCATTTCGATTATTATTATTATCATTATTATTATCATTATTATTATTATCATTATTATCATCTACCCCATAGCCTCCACCCCCTGGTGTGTATATAGTTAATCGATCTCCAGGTTGTACTTGAACTGTGTTTTTTCCACCTAAATTAATTTCTCGATTATCAACTGCGAATCTGAGCAGATTCATCCCTCTTGCTCCAGGTTCACCTCCAAACATGCCAAATGGTTGAAAAGCACGTCTTTCAGATAATATACTCACAACTAATGGCTATTATAAAATAAAAATATTATTATTATTAATTTATAATAAATTATAATAATAATATTGTTATTATTATTAAAGCATATATACCCGAGCAACGGAAATTGTTACAAATGTGATTTGATATAATATTTGTTGTTTTTCTTATGCGATGCCATGTCATATGATGGATTAATTGCTTAATCAAGGTATGATATAACAATTAATTACAATCGAATAAGAAAATCTATTTTGATAAAACTCGTAAAGCCCCCTCGAAACTGATCATATTCATCATATCATATTATTATAATAATAGCTATAATTATTCAAATATTAATAATAAAATATCATAAAAATTAATAATATTACTTTTGTGAATTCTAATTCTCTTATCGCACCATCCCCTCCTTTATATAAACCTAACCCTCCGGACTTTTTTCGAATTGAAAATTGCCGAAGAATAATAGGATATCTTCGCTCAAGTATTTCCGGATCTGTGATTCGAGTATTTGTCATATGTGTTTGGACTGCTGAGCAACCATGCCATGTGGGCCCTGCACCGGCTCCACCTGCAATTGTTTCATAATAACCCATCGTATTGTCTCCAAAAGTGAGATTATTCATGCATCCCTGGGAGGCTGCGCATGCTTTAAATGCACGTAAAATAACATCCGTTACTCGCTGAGAAGTGAGAACATTCCCACCTACTACAGCTGCTGTTGCTGAAGGATTCAAAATACAATTCGATGGGATCTTAATTTCTATCGGAGTCATGCAGCCCTATCGTTAATTATTATTAATTAATTGTGACATATCACTGATGACAAACTGTATGACTGATGACTATGACGATGAGATATGAGGTACCTGATTCAATGGAATATCAATTTCTGCGAGTAAGCATCTCAAACTATATATAATAGCACTAGTCGTAACTGCCGGAGGAGCATTTAAGTTTCCATAAATCTCATGTCCTGTCCCGGTGAAATCGAAGATAGCAGTCCCAAAGCTGCGATTAATTGTTATGGCGAGCTTTATTATCGTTCCATCATCCAAGAAATCTTCTGCATGAGCAACCCCTATATCCTCAAAACCTTCACGCTCCGAGAAGGTTCTATTATATAGTAATACAATTATGATAATAAATTAATCAGTTTGATTTTAAGAAATTGTTTTTTTGCTGGCAACGAATAAAATGAATAATAATATTTTTAAGATTATAATATAAACATACATTATACATAAAAAAGAATAAAGAACAAATAAATAATCATAATATGTGATTTTACTTATATTATTTTGATATTCTTTACCGTAACATGGAACGAACAGCTAGTTCCGCACAAGATTGGATGTGATTCATATATGATATAACAACTTCTAAACTATATTCAAATACCTAAAATAAACATAAATTATTATTATTGTTATTATTATTATTATGATTGTTATTGTTATTATTATTATCATCATTATTATTGCTACTATTATTCATAGACTCACCAACTCGTGTATAAGCGATGCGCCTTTCGTATTTGCAGCAACTTGAGCTTTCAGATCACTAATATTATCAGAAATGCTTCTTGCTCCAGAATTATTAGGAATTGTACCAGGCTTTAATAATAAATCAATGATTCCACTCTCTTGAAACGCATTATTTTCAACAATTTTAAATGCAATAATCGATGCCCCTTCTTCTAATAATGTCTATAAAAAATATAA
>VKHH01006915.1:0-14290 GCA_015144975.1 Epipyxis sp. PR26KG | reverse complement strand
GCGATCCCCCCAAGTCACGGATTTCGCCATAATCTGCTTGCGCCGGTAAATGGTGCGCGACGTCCAAGCGGCGCAGCTCTACCGCGTCATAATTGCGCAGTGCCGTTGCTGGTGGGGTCATAGTCTTTATCCTAGGCTAGTCTGTTTGTTATAACAAATAGATCAGCTGGACACATAGGGAAAGTGATTTCTACGCTTTGGCCTGCATTTACTGATGTGATGAATTGTTCGGCCTGCGACACAGCACCTAAACAGAACGCAATCTGGTCCAGAAAGATTTGGGCTCAGCTTTGAAGGCCAACGGCCCGCATGAGCCGCTGCCAAAAACTCAGGCGAACCTGCAGACGGATGGACGGGCCTAACACCGGCTCATTATAGTCGCGCAATTCCCGGGGTCGGAATGACGCTTCGACGGTATAACGTGGTGTATCTCTCATCGCTTTGCTCCCTCTTATGACATTTGGTGTGTCTAAAGCGATTACGAGCAAATATTGTGCCATGCGGTAACGGGACTAAAAAAGGGCTCGCCGCCTGACGAGCCCTTTTCAAGGTAATTGTAATCAAAAGAGAAGTTAGCTGAGCTTCTAAGCCGCGGCGGATTGCTCGCCCGGAGTTGGGTCACGTAGGACGTAACCACGGCCCCAAACTGTTTCAATATGGTGCTGACCATCGGCCGATGCCGCCAACTTCTTGCGGAGTTTGCAGATAAAGACGTCGATGATTTTTAGTTCTGGCTCGTCCATGCCGCCATACAGGTGGTTTAGGAACATTTCCTTTGTCAAAGTCGTACCCTTGCGCAAGGAAAGCAGTTCCAGCATCTGATACTCTTTGCCGGTCAAATGAACGCGCTGGTTGTTCACTTCCACTGTTTTCTGGTCGAGGTTCACTACGATGTCGCCCGTGCGAATCATCGATTGCGAATGGCCCTTCGAGCGACGAACGACGGCATTGATGCGGGCAACCAATTCGTCCTTGTGGAAAGGCTTCGCGACGAAATCGTCAGCGCCAACGCCTAGGCCGCGGACTTTGGTGTCAATATCGCTCGTCCCCGATAAGATCAGGATTGGCGTACCAACGCGAGAATTGCGTAACTGCCGCAAGACATCGAAACCATTCATGTCAGGCAAGGTCAAGTCCAACAAAATAATGTCGTAGTCATACAACTTGCCCAGATCGACGCCTTCTTCGCCAAGGTCAGTTGTGTATATGTTGAAGCCTTCAGACTTCAGCATTAACTCAATCGACTGCGACGTCGCACTATCGTCTTCAATTAATAGAACCCGCATGGAGCCCCCTCCGACATGCCCTGAATGGGCGGTGTAACAACCATCGACCCATTCCTAAGCTGATTTGCTTAAAGATGGTTAACCGCTTTTTGCGGCTTGTCTGACATTTTCCATATGTTGGCGTTACGTTTGCCGAATTGATCTTTACGACAGGTTAACGCGAAGCACTTCAAATGCGACTTTATCAACCATGTTCACTCATTTCTTCACATGGCGTCTTAAGTGTAACGGGTTTTGCAGGGAAAGTAGGGCGGCAGGATGCGTCCAGATGGACATTCACGACTAAGCAGTGGTGTGCGCTTGGCTGATTTGGCCGAAACGCTCAAGCGTCACGACCATACACGCTATGAGGGACGGATTGTAGCTGTCAAAGGTCTGATGGTGGAGGCAAGTGGTCCGCCGCAAGCTATGGCGCTGGGCGCTCGAGCTATTGTGGAAGCGGCAGAAGGTTATGCCCGCCTAGAAATCGTCGGCTATCGCGATGGGCGAGCCCTTTTGATGCCATTTGAAACGGTGGAAGGTCTGCGCGCGGGGGCTAGCCTGGTCTTTGAAGGGACCTCGCCCATGATCGCCCCGTCCTCCGCTTGGCTCGGACGTGTGATTGATGCCTTTGGTAATCCTATTGATGGCGGCCCGCCTGTGGCCAATGGCTCCCACCCTCGACTATTGAGAGGCGTTCCACCACCTGCTCATACCCGTGTTCGTGTGGGCGAGCGGATGGAGACGGGCATTCGCGCCATCGATGCTTTTTGCGCCCTGTGTCAAGGCCAGCGTATGGGTATCTTCGCAGGCTCAGGCGTCGGGAAATCCGTACTCATGTCACAGCTGGCGAAAGGAGCCGCCGCCGATGTGGTTGTGATCGGCCTGATTGGCGAGCGCGGCCGAGAAGTTAAAGAGTTCGTTGAGGACACATTGGGCACGGAAGGCTTGCGGCGCTCTGTCGTGGTGGTGGCGACTTCGGACGAAAGCAGCCTCAAGCGTCGGCAAGCAGCCTATACGACCCTCGCAGTTGCAGAACATTTTCGTGACCAAGGTCTGCAAGTCCTCTGCCTGTTTGACAGTGTGACCCGCTTTGCGATGGCTCAGCGCGAAATTGGCTTGGCCACCGGTGAACCGCCAACAACTAAGGGCTATACGCCGACCGTATTTGCGGAATTGCCAAAACTACTTGAGCGAGCGGGCCCCGGTTCTCCAACGGGCGGCGATCAGATCGGGTCGATCACAGGTCTTTTTACGGTTCTGGTTGATGGCGGCGATCATGATGAGCCCGTGGCGGATGCCGTGCGCGGAATTCTTGACGGTCACTTGGTACTTGAGCGGGCGATTGCCGAACGCGGCCGCTTTCCCGCGCTGAATATTCTGAAGTCAGTTTCGCGTCTCATGCCCGAATGCCATGCCCCTGAAGAACAAATCTTGGTTCGCGATGCAAAGCGCGCCTTGGCAGCCTATTCGGATATGGAAGAACTAATCCGCCTAGGGGCGTATCGGCGCGGTGCCGATCCGGGAACAGATCGTGCCATAGCCTTGGCAGAACCACTTGAAGAGTTCCTTAGCCAGGGCAAACAAGAGCGCACGGCTTTTGCCGAAACCTTCGAACGGCTATCAAGCATCATGAGCACCCAGAGCTAATGCTAAGGTCGATGTGATAACTAAAGCAAATGATTGAGCCGATGGTGCTCTTTTTCTACTCACGGGAAAATTCGACAGATCGAAAGAGCGATTTCTTAACCCACAGCGTATAAATAGGAGTTGTAACGCAGGGAAAGTAATAATGAAAACCGGCTCAACGCTAATTAAACTGGCCAAGCATAAGGTCGACAGCGTGCAGATGCTTATCAGCGCGGCAGAGCGCACGCGGGAAGACATTGAGCGGAAAAAAGGTGATCTGTTGGTCTCCGAAAAGCGCGAGCGCACCCGCGCGGAAGCAGACCCCGGAATGATGAGCCATTGGGTTGCCTATTCTCAAGTTCTAGTTGCACAACGTGCAAATCTAGAAGCTTCGCTCGTGGGCGTAGAAGAACAATTGGAAGCGTTGCGCGGTGACCTGCAAGCGGCCTTTGAAGAGCAAAAAAAGTTTGAAATGCTTGAAGAGCGCCGGGTAAGCCGGACAAATACCTCAAAGGCAAAGCGCGAGCAGGCTTTCCTTGATGAAGCGGCCCTAATCCGCGCTGCAAGGCGAAACATCGCCTAAAAAGTTACACCAGATCAAAACGAAATCGCTTGAAGGGTCCTTAGGGGCCCTTTTTTGTGCGATAGGCTAGGGGATGGTTCTGGGTAACCAACTCAGTCAGGCGGGCATCAGCCACATGGGTGTAAATTTGTGTTGTCGCGATATCGGCATGGCCCAACATCACTTGGACTGATCGCAGATCCGCGCCTCCCTCCACCAAATGGGTTGCAAAGGCATGGCGCAGTACGTGTGGGCTCATCTTGGTTGGGTCGAGGCCCGCCTCAATCGCAAGGCTCTCTAAAAGACGCGCAAATTCGCGTCGCCCAAAATGCCCGGCCTTGCCCTTTGCTGGAAACAGAAACTTGCCAGCTTCGCCTCCTTGAGCACCATCAGGCAAACTGTGGACACGGACCTCAAGCCAAGCACCCAGGGCGTTTCGTGCATGGGATCCCAAAGGCACCAAGCGTTCTTTCCCGCCCTTGCCCTTAACACGCATAGCAGTTGCTTCTGGTTTGGGCACCGCCCGCATCGGTAAGCCAACCAATTCGCTTACGCGCAACCCACAGCCATAAACCAACTCGATCAAGCAGGCTGCGCGCATTGCTTTCCAGCCCTTAAGGCGGGTGGCGGCGGCAAGCAGTGCGTCAATGTCGGAAATTTCCGCTGTCTTCGGTAAAGTACGTGCTCGCTTCGGTCCATCCCACCGCTTTGTCGGGTCGTCTGGGCACCACCCTTCACTGACGGCAAATTGATAGAATTGGCGCAACGCCGCCCGTCGTCGGGCGATGGTTGTGCTACTCAGACCGCGAACGCTTAAATCTTGCGCAAAGGCCTCTATATCTCGGTGATCCACAGCGCACGTCTCGACATTGCGCGCGGCCAAAAACGCAGAAAAATCGATTAAGTCGCGCCGATAGGCATCTAAAGTGTTGCGCGCTGCCCCACGCTCCACCCCAATCATCTCAAGGAAAGCTTCAATCTGTGGGTTCACTTCGGCGGGGTCCAGCTGGGCTTTGATGGCGCTTTTGTCTTGGACTTCGGCGCGGCTTTGGGTGCAGGTGCACGAGTTGATGGCGGGAGTACGGCCTGACTAGGTTTTGCGGCCACAGCAGGGGGTTTGGCTTTGGCCTGATTTGGCACTGACGTGTTTGCGCGCAAGCCCGCGGATGGTGTTGTCTGGGCAGGACTTGGCTTGGAAGCCGTCGGTTGGGGGGCTGGTGCGGTAGCCGCCACCGGGCGTGATGGAGCCACCATATCTAATGCCAACATATATTCGCGTGCTAAGTCGATAGCCTGCGTCGACAAACCTACGCGGCGCAGAGCGCGCACGGCAATCGCAACTGTCTCTGCATCTGCACTTGCAGGCTCTTGGCCTTGAAGCGCCAAGCCCACCAATAAGGCCACTTCGCCTTTCGAACCGCGCTCTGCAGCAAAGCTTAGAGCTGTGCGCATACCCGCTTGCCCGCCCTTTATGTCTGGCAGACCTGGCTGAATCAAGGTCGCGAGCCCGCCCGATGTTGGCATGCCGGCGGACCAAGCGATCAAAGCATCGCGAATCGCTTGGCGTTGGGCGCTTGGGTTGATCGCAGCCTCAATGTGGCGCTCAACTGGTCGATCACCTGCCACCGGGTCCAATAACGCTAAAACAAGCCGCTGCCGAGGCGACAACGGAAATGGGCTGCGGATCTCTAGTGCTTTCGCAAGGCGAACATCTCCGGCCCACAACGCAGCTTCAGCGAGAGATTGCATTGCCAAAGGTGGGATCTGGTCAGGCGCGGTATCGACTAGGCTTCTGAGTTCCTCGATCAGTAAGCGTGCCTCTAGGGCTCGGCCCTGCGCGCTGTTGGCTTGGCCAATCGTCTTGGCCCATGTTTCTGCGATTGGAGGTGGAGGCGCTGGTTGGGGAAGCGGTGCCGCTGTAACATCTACCGGCTGGCCAGTTTCGGCCTCCGTTGCAGGGGTGGGCAGCGCAACTGGTTCTTTCGCAGGGACCCGCAAAAGCGCTTCTTGGGTAGGTGAGGCCACCCCGGTCTGGGCAGCGCGACGAAGCAATAAGATTGCTTCATTCCTAGGGACACGGGTTTCGAAATCAGGCCAGTTGAGGATGGACGACAGCGCAGACGGGTCGCCATTGCTCGACAACGCTTTTGGCAATTTCAATTGCGCCTTCATGCTCAGGGCCAGTGCTCGGCCACTATCTGCTCGAAAGGGCGGTGGGTTTGTGACGGGGCCTGAAACAGCAGCCACCGCGCGGCCTAGCCATGTATCGGTCTGGCCCTTGCTCCTAGCAAGGTCAACCGAGAGATTGGCGGCAGCGGCTTCTCCATTCAGCGCGTAACAAGTGGCCCGCGTCTCCATCCAACTGGAACTCGAACTGGTTCCATTGGCTTCGTCTAGACCTGGCGCAGCAACCCAGCCACAGGCCTCATCGATCCGACCTGCACGGAAAGCGGCATCAATGGCAAGATTGGTTAAGGCTGGGTCGGAGGTCAGGCGGGGCACGGTTTGAAATAAGCGCATTGCAGCTTCTGAGGGGCCTAAGCGATTGGCAGCAAGAAACCGCGCTCGCGCTAAATCTAGGTCGCCTACCGGGGCAGAACCGCCTGAAAACACTGCTTGGCGGACTAGACGCTGTAGGGAGGGAAAGCGCAAATCCGGACCAATTCGATCAAAGGCTAATGCTAACGTGATCGGGTCAGCGCCTTGCCAAAGGCCGCTGTCGAGGCGCTCAAGACCGAGGGGCAGGGCAGCAGCACCCCATGGGCCAACTTCTTGTAAAGGCGCGGACTCAATGGTGCTGATGGATTGTGCCAGAACAGGCGATGCAGCCATGGAGCAGAATAAAGCGCTGGTCAGGAGGAGGTTGCGTATCATCATGCCTGTCATAATCCATTTTGCGGCAAAACAGTGGCCTATCGCCTCACACAGGCGCGATTGCGTGAACCACGCGACAAGCGCACATTTAATCCCTATGTTCGCTTATCGTTCTTATCCTAGCGAATCAACGCCATGTCCAGTGAACCCCATTCTCCCCAGCCCGCCTTGACAATTTCTCAACGTGCGATGGCGCGTGCGCCGGGCTCATCCAATAGGGCAGATGGAGGGAACGAACACCCTTGGATGATGGGCCTCAATGATCAGCAACGAGAAGCCGTCGAAGCCCTAGATGGCCCGGTTTTGGTATTGTCGGGCGCTGGTACTGGAAAAACCAAGGTGCTGACGTCTCGCTTGGCACAATTGCTGGTGACGGGGCGGGCAAAACCATGGGAAATCTTGTCGGTTACCTTTACCAATAAAGCCGCGCGCGAAATGCGCGATCGCACCCAGCTTCTAATCGGTCCAGCGGCGGAAGGGTTACGTTGGCTTGGTACTTTCCATTCCACAAGTGCGATGATCCTGCGTCGCCATGCGGAACTAGTGGGCCTCAAGCCTAGCTTCACTGTGTTGGATACCGACGATCAGATCCGCTTGATGAAGCAGGTGATTGAGGCTGAAAATATCGACCAAAAGCGCTGGACGCCGCGGTTCCTTGCAAGCTTGATTGATGGCTGGAAGAACCGTGCCCTGACGCCCGATAAAGTGCCAGCGGAGGAGTCATTTCTGTTTGCCAATGGTAAGGGCGCTAAACTCTATGCGCTTTATCAATCCCGCCTCAAAGTGCTCAATTGCGTCGATTTCGGCGATCTCTTGTTGGAAACCATCAGTCTGTTTCTGAAAGAACCAGACTTGCTCGCAGAGTATCACGATCGCTTTAAATATATTCTGGTCGATGAATATCAGGATACCAATGTCGCCCAATATCTATGGCTGCGCCTTTTGGCGCGTAAGCGGAAAAATATCTGCGTCGTGGGTGACGATGACCAGTCGATTTATGGGTGGCGCGGAGCGGAAGTCGACAATATCCTCCGCTTTGAACATGACTTTCCAGGTGCGAAAATCATCCGCTTGGAGCGGAACTACCGCTCAACCCCGCATATTTTGGCGGCGGCAAGCCATTTGATCGCAAGCAATAAAAATCGCCTTGGCAAAACTCTTTGGACCGAAATTTCGGAAGGAGACCGGGTGTTGGTGCGCGGGATTTGGGATGGAGAGGCTGAGGCGCGCTTGATAGCTGACGATATTGAGCAATGGCGTCGCACAGGCCGCCGTTATGATGAAAGCGCGGTTTTGGTTCGGGCCTCATGGCAGATGCGCGCCTTTGAAGAACGATTCCTGATGTTGCAAATCCCTTACAAGGTTATTGGTGGACCGCGCTTTTTCGAACGAGCGGAAATCCGTGATGCGCACGCTTATTTGCGTCTCATTCGTTCGCTCGATGATGATTTGGCTTTTGAGCGTATCGTCAACGTGCCCAAACGCGGCATTGGCGATACGAGTGTGCAACGTTTGGGTACGGCTGCCCGTCTTGCTGGCGTTCCCTTGTTCACCATGGCGAGCCAATTATTGGGTAGCGACGAACTGAAAGGTCCTGCTCGCACCGGTTTGACCCGCTTCATCCATCAGTTAGAGCACTGGCGCAAAAAGTCGTTGGAGTTGCCCCATACCGAATTGGCCGAGCTCATTTTGGATGAGAGTGGTTATACCGATATGCTAAAGGCGGACAAAAATCCCCAGTCGGTTTCCAAACTAGATAACTTGAAAGAACTGGTCCGCTCGATGGGCCAGTTTGATACGCTGGCGGCCTATCTTGAGCATATTGAATTGGTGATGGACCTCGACCGTACTGAAGAAGGCGATGCCGTACAAATTCTCACCCTCCATGCCGCGAAGGGCTTAGAATGGCCATTGGTATTTCTGCCTGGGTGGGAGGAAGAAGTGTTTCCATCTAGGCGCGCTTTGGATGAAAAGGGCGATAAAGCTTTGGAGGAAGAGCGCCGCCTTGCCTATGTTGGTATCACCCGCGCCCGGGAAAGTGCCCGCATCAGCTTTGCCGCCAATCGCCAAATCTATGGTCGGTGGAATAGCGTCTTACCTAGCCGCTTTGTCGATGAACTCCCCGATGGCCATGTCGATGCGGTCTCAGATACAGGCTATTTCAATCAAGGCACTGGTGGCGCGGCAGAGCGGTTTGCGGCCTATGGTCCGCTTTCAACCCAGCCCGGGAATGGCTTTGGAACAGGCTATGAAAGTCCAGGTTGGAAGCGCGCGCAGGCCGCTGCCGCTTTGGGCAAGCTCGCACCAGGCATGGCAAAAGGGTTTGGTGGGCCGATCATTGATGGCGAAGCCAAACTTCTGGCGCGGACCGGGGCTAAAGATGCCACCTATGCAGTTGGTCAGCGCATTTTTCATGATAAATTTGGCTATGGCGCAGTACGCCATGTCGAGGGATCGAAACTGACGATTCAGTTTGAAAAGTCTGGCGAGAAAAAAGTGCTCGACAGCTTCGTAAGTCCGGCCTGAACTGGACCTACCTTACCCGATTACTGGCGGAACAAGCTCAAGATGCTCTGTGGTGCTTGGTTTGCAATCGACAGAGCTTGGGTGCCCAATTGCTGCTTAACCTGAGCCGCCTGTAAGCGGGCCGATTCCACCGCGAGGTCTGCGTCAACCAAGTTCCCGATCCCGCCTTTGATGGTGTCTTGCAGCTTGCTGACGAAAATTTCATGGTTTTCGATGCGCTTGGCAGATGCCCCAAGGCGCGCCAATTCGGCGTTCACAAATTCAAGTGAGGCCACAATCCGGTCACGTACGGTTGCGGCGTTAGCCGCTGTGTCGAGAACGTCGGTGTCCCCAAGATAAATATCTGCGGCGGGAGCAGCTACCGCCGTGCCGGCCCCTGCGACCAATCTTAGGTCGATGATTGGTAAGGTCACCGTTAAGCTGCCGGTCGAGTTGGCGAGGAAGGTAAAGTTAGCAGCCGCACCATTAAGGGCATTGCCACCGTCAAAGACCGCGTTAGCGATCACCGAGGCAACTTGATCGCGCAACGCGATGAATTCGGCGGTATAGGCAGCCCGGGCAGTTGCGCTCTGCGAAGCGTCGGACGCGGCAACTGCCTTTTCGCGCATTTGGGAGAAAATATCCGAAATCTGTTCGCCGGCTGCTAAGGCGACGTCGGCAATCGACTTGGCCCGGTTCAAGCTGTTGCGAACCGCGTCATAAGCGGAGAGTTCCGACCTTTGCTGTTGGGCGATGTTATAGATCGCACCATTGTCCTTTGCCACGGCGACTTTCAGGCCCGTATTGATACGGTTTTGGATGCCGTCCATCTCGCGATTGGTCTTGTTCAGGTTTTGGAGAGCCGTCATAGCTCCCATATTTGTATGCACACTACCTGACATGGTTCGGTCTTTCTTTTTTAATCACCCGGCCAGTCTCAACAAGTTTTAAGGTGAGATGACCTAAATTAACTTACAGTTGTTGTTGCGGAAACATGGTGAATATTTCGTAAATTACCAGCTGGTTCAAGAAACTTTGATCCGGCTTGCTTCCGCTTTAAACTTTGGTCCTTTAGTTCCGGAACAGCGACAGGATGGTCTGAGGCGCCTGGTTGGCGATCGAGAGTGCCTGTGTGCCTAATTGTTGTTTGACTTGCAGCGATTGCAATCGAGCGCTTTCGCTGGCGAGGTCTGCGTCAACCAGATTGCCGATGCCGCCGGTGATGGCGTCTTGCAATTTGGAAACAAAGATCGAATGGTTTTCAACGCGCTTGGCCGATGCACCAAGGCGCGCCAACTCTGAGTTGAGGAAGGTCAGTGAGGCGACGACCTGATCTCGCGAAGTTGCGGCTAGAACTGCCGTGCTTAGATCCGAAGTCACGCCCAAATAGATATCAGCTGCAGGAGTTGCGACTGCGGTGCCTGCACCTGCACCTAAGGCAAGATCAAGGGTCGGCAAGGTGATGGTTTGGCTGCCGGTAGTATTTGCTTGGAACGTTAAGTTCGCACCGCCACCGAGGATATTGGCACCATCGAACACCGCGTTGGCAATGACCGAAGGAACTTGGTCACGCAGGGCGGCGAATTCAGAATTATAGGCCGCGCGGCTGGTAGCTGAGATTGAGGTGTCCGATGCTGCAACCGCCTTTTCGCGCATCTGAGTGAAGATATCCGAGAGAGCCTCGCCAGCTGCTAGAGCTACGTCAGCAATCGACTTTGCCCGATTCAAACCATCAGCAACCGCGTTGTAGGCAGAATTTTCAGAGCGTTGCTGTTGGGCGATGTTATAGATCGCCCCATTGTCCTGCGCTTTTGCAACCTTTAAGCCGGTATTGATCCGGCTTTGGGTAACACTCAGTTCACGTGAGGTCGCATTCAAATTCTGAAGCGCGACCATCGCTCCCATATTAGTGTGGACGCTATTTGCCATCTTCTAAAGTCCTTCCAGCCATTCAGGCGGAACCCTCGCTATCTTGAGGGTCAGTCCGCAAACTCTGGCATAGGCTCCGCAATTGGCATGCCAGCGGCATTAATCATATAATATACTGTATTTTATCTATATTTTTAAGATCACATCAAAGTCGATTGTTGCCAAACATGGTAAACACTGCCGGGTCATTACAGTTAACAGGCAAAATTTGCCGCTCTGACGGGCCAATCGCAGAATTGCCCGCTGTCTTTCGTTGCAGTGCCTTCAAACGCGCGCTAGAGCGCCTATGACAAGCAAGGATCTAGTCCGAGGGGAAACAGATATGGCTCGTAAGAAGATTGCGCTCATCGGTGCAGGGATGATTGGTGGCACATTGGCCCATATCGCGGCGCGAGAAGAGCTAGGCGATATTATTTTATTCGACATCGCTGAAGGTGTGCCGCAAGGCAAAGCTTTGGATATTGATGAAGCAAGCCCTGTGTTTGGTTCCGATATCGACATCAAAGGGGCGAACGACTATGCGGCAATTGCTGGCGCAGACGTCTGCATCGTCACCGCTGGTGTGCCGCGCAAGCCTGGCATGAGCCGCGATGATCTAATCGGCATCAATCTCAAAGTGATGAAGGCTGTTGGCGAAGGCATCAAAACCTATGCGCCAAACGCTTTTGTCATCTGCATCACTAACCCACTCGATGCCATGGTTTGGGCCCTGCGCGAATTCTCTGGCCTGCCACACCATATGGTTTGTGGCATGGCCGGCGTTCTGGATAGCGCTCGTTTCCGCTGGTTCTTGGCAGAGCATTTTAAAGTTGCAGTCGAAGACATTCATGCTTGGACCCTAGGTGGCCATGGCGACGACATGGTGCCAATGGTGCGTTACTCCACTGTTGGTGGGCTGCCACTACCTGTCTTGGTAGAACAAGGGAAAATCAGCCAAGAACAACTCGACGCGATTGTGAAGCGCACCCGCGGCGGTGGCGGCGAGATCGTGGCGCTTTTGAAGACTGGCTCAGCCTATTATGCGCCAGCCGAAAGCGCGATCGCAATGGCTGCTTCCTTCCTGAAAGACAAAAAGCGTGTCTTGGCCTGTGCCTGCCATTTGACTGGCCAGTATGGCATAAACGACATGTATGTCGGTGTGCCTGCGGTGATTGGAGCCGGTGGTATCGAGAGCATCATTGAGTTCCCGATGGATGCGGCTGAAAAAGACATGTGGGCAAAGTCTGTTGCAGCCGTGAACGGCTTGCTGGCTGCCTGCAAAGAGATTGAGCCCTCGCTGGCTTAATCGTGGCGATCGGTCCAACCCTTACCACAGAGAGATTGGTCCTGCGTCCCCCGACGCAGGACGATTTCCCTGCTTTCGCGACCATGATGGCCAACGCCGACCATGTGCAATTCGTTGGTGGCGCTTTGACAGAATCCATGGCTTGGCGGCAATTGGCAGCCATAACGGGTGCTTGGTCGCTGCGCGGCTTTTCGATGTTTTCTGTCATTGAGCGCGATACAGGTCAGTGGGTAGGCCGCATCGGTCCGTGGATGCCTGAAGGCTGGCCCGGCACGGAGGTTGGTTGGGGCTTGGCACCCGAAGCAACCGGCAAGGGCTATGGGGTCGAGGCAGCAACAGCCTGTATGGACTGGGTGGTAGACCACCTAGGTTGGACAGATATCATCCATATCATTGATCCAGCCAATAAGCCCTCTGAACAATTGGCTGCACGCTTGGGGTCAACCAATTTAGGGCCAACCAGAATGCCAGAGCCAATGCATGAACTCTTGGAGTTCATGCATTGACTTGGAGTTCATGAATGCCAGAGCCAATGCATGAACTCCAAGTCAATGCGTGGGGGCAAAGTTCGCAACAGTGGCGGGCGCGGCGGGCTGGTTAGTCTCCGCCAGCCAGTAGCTCGCCGATGATTGTATCGGCAACGAGACGTCCTTCAGCAGTCAATCCAAGATGGGTTGGGTTTCGCCACATCAGGCCTTGGCGCACGCGTGCTTGAATTTGGTCGTCAGGGAGGGGTAAGCCGGGCGCATTTTGGACGGCCACGCCGTCCTGCAAGCGCAAGCCCATCAGCCAGAACTCGTCGCGCACAGCGTCTTCTGACAATAATTCGTCTTCAAAGATGCCATGACCGTTTAGGGCGACGCCATCACAATAATCTTTTGGACGGAGATGGCCCTTGGTGGCACGCCGAGCAGCGCCCCATCCAAGCCGTCCATGTGCGCCGGGACCAACGCCGATCCAATCCTGTGACATCCAGTAGAGCATGTTATGGCGCGACCGATTGGCAAGTCCCTTTGCGTGGTTTGAGACCTCATAGGCATCAAAACCCGCTTGCTCTAGAACAGATTGGGTCAGAAGGTAGAAATCTGCTGCTTGGTCATTGTCTGGCAAGTGCAGCGAGCCACGCCTAACAGCGCGGGCAAAGGCTGTTCCGTCCTCAATCGTCAATTGATAGGGGGATACATGATCAGGCGAAAGGGTGAGGGCGAGGTCCAATTCTTGCTGCCACGCGTCTAGGGTCTGGCCCTGGCGGGTATGTATCAGGTCAATGGATAAGCGGGGGAAAATCGTTCGGGCCAGACCTGCGGCTGCCAAACCCTCCTGCGCGCTGTGAAATCGGCCAAGTCCCTTTAAGCTGGCGTCATCTAATGCCTGCAGGCCAAGCGACAGCCGTTCGACGCCTGCGAGGCGAAGATCCTGAAAGCGAGCAGCTTCTGCGTCCGTCGGATTTGCTTCAAGGCTGACTTCAAAGTCATTGGCAAAGCCCCAAAGGCTCCCCGCATGCTCAATGATGCGGCCAACTTGGCCTGGGTCCATCAAACTTGGCGTGCCGCCACCGAAAAACAGACTTGTCAGCGGGCGCTTGCCTGTCTGGTCGCGCCAATAGGCCATGTCAGCCAGAATGGCCCTCACTAACGGCTCGGTATCCTGCCCGCGTGCTTTGTAGACGTTGAAGTCGCAATAGGGGCAGATTGCGGCGCAAAAGGGCCAATGGACGTAAAGCCCTAAGCGCCGCTCAATCATGATAGAACTGCAGCGACAAATTTCGCAAAGGCGTCCGCGCGATGGCTCATCGCGTGCTTAACTGCGGGGTCCAATTCGCCAAAGGTCTCTGTGTGGCCTGAAGCGACAAAGATCGGATCATAGCCAAAGCCGTTCGTGCCACGCGGCACGGCCACCACTTCACCAACTACTTCGCCTTCAAACGCCTGTTCGCGGCCATCTGGATAAACCAGCGCCAAGGCACATACAAAGCGGGCTGAGCGGTCGGTCGCGCCCTTTGCTTGCAACTGTCGTTCAATCTCAGCCATAGCGGCATAGAAGTCCCGGTCTGGCCCAGCCCATCGGGCCGAATAAATACCAGGTGCGCGTTCGAGTGCCATCACTTCCAGCCCCGAATCATCTGCCAGGGCAGGTAGTCCAGTCGCTAGGCAAGAGGCTCGCGCTTTCAATAGGGCATTGCCTATGAAAGTTGTTACGGTCTCGTCCGACTCTAGCTCCCTCAACTACCCTGCGCCGATC
>VKHH01006914.1:0-14295 GCA_015144975.1 Epipyxis sp. PR26KG | reverse complement strand
CTCTTAAGCTCGACGCCTTGCACCGCGATCAAAATATGAAAAATTTGAGCCTAGCCGATATTCTTCAGCTTGAGTTTCATTATATCTAGTAGATGGATGAATGAATGAATGAATAGGAATTAACTGGCAAATCAAAACAGTTCAACTAAACAAGAGGAAAACGCTGAAAAACATAACAATTTAAGCTCGCTCGAATGAATGAATGAATGAATAGGAATTAACTGAGCAAATCAAACCAGTTCAACTAAATAAGAGTGAATGAATGAATAGGAATTAACAGAGCAAATCAAAACAGTTCAACTAAACAAGAGAAAAAAAAAGCTAAAAAACATAACAAGAGGAACGAATGAATGAATGAATGAATGAATGAATGAATAAATAAATGAATGAATAAAGCAAATTGAAAAACAGTTCAACTAAACAAGAATAACTTCAACGAAGGAATGAAGACGCAATAATTCAACCGATCCCGGGATCCGTTTTTTTATTTTTCATTGAATCAAAAAGTCATGAATTCTCCTCACAAAATTATTGATTTTATGAATCAATCTCAACAGTGTCGATCACCAGCTATTGCAAAAATATTTGTGTAAGTGGATATATAAAAACTATAGAATTAAGTAAAGTTAGGAGTTATTATTAAAAACTGTATGTGAAACTTTTTTTACATCGGCGGAATTTTTTTTGGGATACGGGATAATTTTTCAATTTATAGGAGGCGCTTTTTTGTGTGTTTTATAACTTAAAATAATCGTAACTGTACTGTAGGTAGTTTAAAGACTTTATTGATATTGTAATCGTACCAAGTTTATTCTGAGTTACAGCAGTTATTTATTTGTATTGCCAGGTTTAGGAATCAGTAATTTTTATCGACCAGCAGTCGATGCAGTGACACTACCTATCATATATACTGTACATATCGTTCTATATTTTTCAATCCTCAATCCTTCAGTCACCAACTCTCAAGTAAAGGACAATTATAATTTCCAGCAATTAAAACTTTTCCAAACTCAGCAAAAAACCAACAAAACGTTACACAAATGTCAAGTGATTCTTCCGCAACAAGCGCAACGGGATCTGAAAATCAAGAATCGGATGATAAAATATATGCAACTCGCTCAAATGATTTTCAAAAATCTAAGGTTTTCTATGCCAAACGCAAATTACGTGTTGAACCTTGGTTTTATCCATTTATCGATGTTATTTATGTTGCAGCGATCAAAAATATTGGAATGCTGGCAACTGAATGTAACTCCATGAGCTTTATTGTGTATCTTACAATGGCCTCATTTCTTGCAATCATGTTTTCCACAAGATTAGCTTTTGATGTGTATTCTCAAACTTATGAAACACGATTTACTTTCAATAACTTGTTTGTGTTCCTTTACACAGTTGGGATATTTTTTATGTCATTTTTCATTGCTGTTAATCCATCTGAGAAGTATATAACAGAGAATC
The DNA here is from genome assembly GCA_015144975.1 of Epipyxis sp. PR26KG. Taxonomy (NCBI): domain Eukaryota; class Chrysophyceae; order Chromulinales; family Dinobryaceae; genus Epipyxis; species Epipyxis sp. PR26KG. Next base: position 12,837 of record VKHH01006914.1, on the reverse strand, counting down.
AAGTTAGTCCAACATGTGGCAACTCAACATTAGCGAGTCTAGCAAAAGATGATGAAGGGTTTCATTTTGGAAACTGTAAACAAAGTTTCACCAACTCATTTGGATTTTCCGCAGCTTTCTTGTTGACAAGATTTTCGCTAATGATAGCTTATGGAATTAGCTTAATCTACAAAAGAAAAGCCATAACAATAGGAGCAGCAGTGAATAATGAAAAAGTCAATTCAAACCACGGGGACTTAACCTCTAATCTTTCTTTTTTCTTTGGTAACAAAAATAAAGCTGATAACAAGAATGATGAAGAGAATGTTAACCCATCTGTTGATCAAATTATTCCAAATAATCAAAGCATCACAAATTTTGAACATCACGAAGTATTTCAATTCAAACTTCGCAAACCTGAGGAGAACTGGGTTAAAGTAGCCAGTCAGTATGCTTCCAAAAAGTTGCCTTTTATAGAACAAAGGGTACCATTTTATCGTGGTGTGGCTTTAGGATACCAGTTGGGCAAGAATCCTTATGATACTAGAAACAGTGAAATAATGCAACGAAATATTGATCATGTTGAATTTGAATTTATATTTCGTGTTTGTGTTTTTCTGATGTCATCTTTCATTGTTGCTGCTGGATTTGAAAGAAGACTACCTGAACCATATTGGCTATGCGCTGCTGCTGCTGTTGAGTTTTCAGGCGATATGCTAAAAGATAATATCAAAATCTATTATTTTGCTGATAAATCAAACATGTCATTTTGTGATCGTCTCACACAGATATTTCTTGGTTTATTATCAAATGGTGAAAAAGTTAATAAAGCGATGTATTCTCATGATAAAACTCATTTTGAAAGTGTTGCATCGAAGCTACAAGAAAGGTTTTTATTTTTTACTTAAAAAAATATTTTTAAATGATTGAATTCGTCAGAATATATTTTTGTTATTATGTTATTTAACAGGTTGGGACTCTTTTTCATGCTTATATTGGGAGAGGCTGTGCTTGGTTTAGTTATTGCTCCAGTGTCACCTTCATCGAAAACAATTCAAAATGGAATGGCAATCTTGATGTAAGTTTATATTAGTTTTTGAAAATTATTTTTGTCAAAATTAAATTAGGTTGATGTTTATTAAAGATTTTCGTTTTTGATTCTGTTTACAGTTGGTCATCAGGTTAGTTCCATTACAAATATATTTTATTTTATAAATATATTAAAATTGAATTGAATTTTTAATTATTTAATAGTATTTCGTTAGCACCGTTAAAAGTAGCTCTATAAAAGACCATGGAATCATATCATATCGTAAAAGAAATACATACATATGGTTGCATGTGGTTGCTGCATTCAGTATGTTAATGGTATCAAATGCACTTGAAAATTTGTTTGAAGAATCGCAACATTCACCTTGTCCAAAAGGAAGTGGCAATAATCTGTCACACCATGATGATCATTATTATGATGATGGACATTATTTAGATGATTCCATTCACGGTGATGAGATCGGAGATAATAACAATTTTGCAAACCGAATGAAAATGGCTATTGGACTAGCAGTAACATGGTAATAACTTTCATTATAATAATTATTCATAAATTATTATTATCATTATTTTATTACTATAATATTATTTTCTCTCGTTTATGAATAATATTTATATTATATAATAGTCTTAATAATAATATTATTATTATATTATTATTCGTTTATTTTGATGCCAACAAGAATACGATGCCTAGAATTTCCTTAAAATAACTTAATTTATACAATAACTAATAATAATAATAATTATTATTATTATTAATGTTATTATTATTATGAATAATCAATAATCAGCCTATCTTATTTTTGGTAGGTTGTGCATGATTTGTATTCGAATGCTACATGCAAAAAAAGAACCGAAAGGAGATAATAGATTAATATTTGGAATCCATATTCAAAGAACAAAGTTTTTTGTGAGGATTGTAACTATTATAGCTCATTTAGTTGGAACAATTCCTCATATTTTGCATAATCATAATTCAGTCATCTATCATGGATGTGTCGTGTGCATTCCATGGGTCATTGAAAAAATGTTATATGCTTTTGGTAACTTTGATACACGTTCTGATAAATTTGGCGATAAAAACGGTTTGATTAGAGTTGTTGAATTAATTGAAAAACAATTGAATCCTATTAATCATTCTATTGCTTCTAATGATTCTAATCCTTCTTTTGATACCTCGAAAATGATTCAAGATCTGCTAGAGAAAGAGAATACCCATCTAAGAGAAATAGCGAATATACCATTTGAAGAATATCATAGTACATTGGTTCATGATTGGATGAAAGAAGATGAAAATTTGATGGGTGATATATTTACATTGTCTTCACCTTTGCCTTCGCCACGGAGCATTCGTTTATCTCAAAGATTTGGTACATTTTTATTATACAATAATTATGATGATAATTAATTAATCGTGTAAATATTATTGTCCAATTATTATAAATTAAATTACTATTGTTATTATTATTTATTGTTATTTTATTAAACTATTAAAGTTAATACATTATTATTAATATAATGATTAATCATTAATTATTATAGGACACAATCCTACAAATAATTATGACAATAGTTCCATGTCTGAGATGAGAAAATCAATAACCCCTGGTTCTATTCTTCCAATTAATAATAGTACATCATCATCGAACAGTGCATCGTTAAAGAATAATAATAATAATTCCCTTCATATGATTCTGGATGATGCTGAAGAAGAGAGTAAAGGTGCAAAATATGATGTTGATAATACAAATACCAACGTGAAAAATGATGGGTGATAATAATAATTCACGTCAATTTTATCGAACATCAGTAAGCTAGCCATTATATTATAAATGTAAGGGAAGTAGCAGAAATATAATATTCTTTTTTATTATTTATTATTTTTATTTTTTTGACTTTTATATAATGTTATGAGATATCATGAATAGGTTGACAATCATCATGTTATCATCATTATCATCATCATACACAACAACAACATATTTTGATAATATTATTATTAGCTTTTTAGAACAATCCAAACACTTTTATGATTTTATTTCAAGTACGGTACTGTAGCTGTAGTTTTTGTTATTTCGAATATGTATGAGCACACCACTATATCCCATTCAAAAATAATTCAAATGTTTATAATATTATTATTTAATCTTAGATAGTTATTATTGAGTATGATACCAATAGTTTTGTAATAATATGATAATTATTTAGTAATTAAGCTTAATAAAATTTTGTTTTTGGTGACTTTTATAATTGAGTTTTTTTTATTATTAATGTGTGGCATCATCTACATCACATTAGTTTTCATATTGTATTTAGTGTTGTGTAAACTCTTCAAATTATTTATTAACACGGGGAAAATGGTGGGTTCAGGAAATGTCCCCTTAATAGCCCCCTTTTTACCTTAAAATAATGGGTTCAGCAGCAGCAGCAGCAAAAACCTTAATAGCCCCCTTTTTTAGTTTGACGGAAAAAAATCTAAATATTCAGATTGATGCTGTTTTACAAGCCATATCAACTCTTTATGGCTTTGGAGGTTTGATTTATGTTATTTTGTGACAGTTTGTTCAATTTCTTGCATTGAAATGTAACCATTAATGAAATATCTTCTCCGTAGAGTTTCCAAAGTTTGTTGTTTCAGTAATGATGTAAATTACCATCAATTGTACAGCATCTAATATGATAATAAAAAAAAATAAAATATTCTATAACAATTCCAACATTATTTATATTTTAATAACCAATTATTACTATATATATATCTATTTGGATCAAACTAATGTATATGTTATATACTATATACTAATAACAAAATATTCTATTATTCTATTATTCTAAGGAACATATAATCTTACCCATAAAACCAATCCCGATCTGGGGAAAACAAAATATTTATTTATAGAAGTGCTAGACGTGGGACAATATAAAAATTAATTAAAAAACTCCGGACTGACTGAGACAACTGTTGTTGGATCGCCGTCTTTGTATCATCTACACTATCGACTCACTACTTACTAAACCTCTTTATTGTGCCTTTTATTTTTAACGTTCTGTTGTCCCAATCGTTTTATTTTGATGAGCTAATTTATTTAAATTGTAGTTATCAAAAGAAATAATATTTTAGAAATGTCTGTATTAAAAATTTAAAAACATTATTATCATTTTTCGTTATTAGAAACATCGCTTTGGTCATCATGGAAATTTTCTTGACCAACCGTTTTATCAACTAAACGTATTTTATTGACCAAATTATCATGTTCATCATCATCGTCTTCATCTTCTACAAATTTCTCTGGAGATGTCTTTGGACTGTTTCTTCTTGAAAAAGAAGCGAAATGGCTAGTGATGGGCACTCTACCAGAGATTGTTGATTGAAAATAATGAATTAATTCATCAAACGAATCCACTGAAATAATATTCATTCAAGCAATAGTGAGGAATACTTTCATTCTCCATAGTAAGATATAAGACAAAATTTTGTTTTTCTAAGTCGGTGACAATCACTGGTGGTGACGAAAATATGCTTGAAGCATTTGTTCCAATTAACTGTAGCAACCCTTCTCGAAGACCAAGGTTTATTTCTTTTGCAGTCTTAAAAAGCTCTGGCGGCTTAATTTCAATAATAAAGTCCAAATTCCAACAGGCTAACTCTAGACTACCAGCCTTTAAAACAGCGATGTCTGATTTCCCAAGCAAAGATAATTCAATACCGGTTCACTGTAGGTATTATTAGCAATCGATTCAACACTCCGAAATGCCCTGCGCATCGAATAGATATCCACGTCAAACAAATTTCTATCCATTAAATCTTACCCAGAACCAATATCGACCGTATCCAGCTTAAACTGGTTTCTCAAATACTCACAGACAAAAGGATAACAATCTGATTCAAGTACACTATCTTTCCAATTAAACATTGTAGTAATCGCTGATTTCTTGCCAACTCATTTTCAGAAGAGGTTGAAATTTGCGAACCATTTTAAGCAAATTACCTTTCGCAGGAAGTCTTATTAACAACTCCATAAGATGGCGGTACTTCGCTTCTTTCGTAGATTTACAGCCTTCGGATGGAGTAATAACAAAAGTTTCAGAGGGCATATTATCCTTAACATCCCTCAAAACAAACTTAACGGACTGAAATTCATCAACCAATGTCGCAATTATTTCGTGTATGTCTAACAGCAAAACCAAAACACTCATAAGATAACAATTGTAATGTAACCAAATAAATTTCTTACCTCCACCAGAAGCATTTGTTCCTATGAAACAACGCGAATAAAATTAGTTCATGGAAAAATTAGGAAACATGAGATGAGAAATAGTGCATATAAAAAGATGTGAATAAAATTAGTGGTGCTTTATTTTGATTTGCACCTATTCCTTTAGCAAGTAGTGCAAGTTCTGTGGCTCATGTTCAAGAGATGGTCATTTCTTTCTATATTTGATGATGATCTTTCCCTTTGTATAAAATGCTTCGAAGATGAAATTACATTGTATGTGCTAGAATAAATTGACTGGACGCAAATATTGTCGTTTGACGACATTTCAAATTAGTATTATGAAAAAAATCAACTTTTTGGATATATATATGATGATGGAAACGGCCGCAAAACCGATTATTGTTTTTTCTTTAATTTATTATTTATTCACCATTCATTCATTCTTTATTAACTTACAGTACCTACTAATAAGAAGGTTATATTATGATGAGATGAATAAGTTATTTCTGATTCGCTCCACTGAAAAGTTAAGAGAATGTCTACCAGTTATCTTCATCTCAGTTTGAGCGTTTGAACCAGTGGACAATGCTTTTCCATCGTATCAAGAGCACTACGTTGATTTGTAATTTCGGGAAATTTTTATTGTTAAAAAAATGGCATTCTAACAATCCAATTTATATTTCAATATATGTCAATCAGGTGCGGTACTTTATGAATGCAAAAATAGTAGATCAATAAACAAGTTATAATTTTGTGTAAATTGAAATAATATTTATGTTGTACTTACGATCTTATGATTTACAATAGAACAAGAAAGTATCACTAACTTCAGCAGAATGCTCTGTTGGCAAAAAGTCAACTATTACCACAGTATCAAAAGAGAATAATCAATTGCTTACAGGTTCTGTCAAAGACGGCGGTGTCGTTAAAGGTGACAATAACTTTGAACTAGTATCAATCTTCTTTTGTTTCAATCAATCAAAAGAAATAAAACACCTTAGCTTGTTTTAAAATAACATTTATTTAATATATTTTAACAGCTAAAACTGCAAAACTAATGGAACAAGAGCTATCACAAGAATCATATAGTAAAATGCAGCTAAATGAATACGTTAGAGATGCGATTCTCTTCTCTAAGCAAGGAGATTATAATGAAGCTGCAAGATTGTATAGCCGAGCTTTACTTGGTTATGAGAAGATACTTGGATCAGATCATCCAGATACTTTGAGTGTAGTGCATAATATGGCTGTCCTCCTCGCTAAGCAAGGAGAATATAATGAAGCTAAATCATTGTATAACAGAGCATTACTTGGTTATAAGAAGTTACATGGATCAGATCATCCAGATACTTTGAGTACAGTTAATAATCTAGCCATGCTTCTCACTGAACGAGGAGAGTATGATACTGCTAAAATATTGTATAGCAAAGCATTACTTCGTCAAGAGAAGATACTTGGATCAGATCATCCAGATACTTTGGATACAGTTAATAATCTAGCTAATCTTCTCTATAAGCAAGGAGAATATGATCAGGCTAAAGTATTGTATAACAGAGCATTAGTTACAAAAGATAAGATACTTGGACCAGATCATCTAAATACATTTAGTACAATTAATAATCTGGCAATGCTTCTCGTTGACAAAGGAGAATATGATGAAGCTAAATTTTTGTATAACAGAGCATTACTTGGTTATGAGAAGCTACTTGGATCAGATCATCCAGATACTTTGAATACAATAAATAATCTTGCAATTCTCTTCTATAAGCAAGGAAAGTATGATGAAGCTGAATCATTTTTTAACACAGCATTGCTTGGTAGAGAGAAGATACTTGGATTAGATCATCCAGTTACTTTGAATTCAGTTAATAATTTAGCAGCCATCCTCGTTAAGCAAGGTAAATATGCTCATGCTAAAACATTGCTTAATAGAGCATTAGTTGGTAGAGAGTATTCACTTGGATCAGATCATCCAGATACTTTGAGTTTAATTAGTAATATTGCCACTCTTGCCAAGGATCAAGGAGAATATGATGAAGCTAAATCATTGTATAAAAGAGCATTAGGTGGTCAAGAGAAGATACTTGGACCAGATCATCCAAGTACTTTATTGACAGTTTACAATATGGCCAACCTCCTCTCCGACCAACAAGATTATAATGAAGCTAAGTCATTGTATAACAGAGCATTACTTGGTTACGAGAATGTACTTGGATTGCATAATCCAAATACTTTGAACATAGTCAATAGCCTTGCAGTCCTCCTCGCTAAGCAAGGAGAATATGATAAACCTAAATCGTTGTTTAACAGAGCATTGCTTGGTAGAGAGAAGATACTTGGATCAGATCATCCAGACACTTTGAACACAGTTAATAATCTAGCAACCTTCCTCGCTGAGCATGGAGCATATGATGAAGCTAAATTTTTTTATCACAGAGCATTACTTGGTTATGAGAGGTTACTTGGACCAAATCATCCACATACTTTGCGATTAGCTCAAACTTATTCCAGATATTTGCTATAGAGAGGTTGCTGCTTGGTCAGCTCGTCCAAATATAATTTATAATAAATATAGAGTAATATAAATAATAAATAACATTTAAAGCCATAGTATCTATCTGAATTTATGCTTTCATTGAGTGCATAAATATATTTGTTATGTTTCGTTATGAAGTATCTGATTTTAAGCAATCATTTTATTTGGAACAGCAAACAAATCACTACAAAAATACAAAAAATAAATACAAAAACCAGTATAAATGGAGAAAACCGAAGATAGCAAATATCACTTAAATCTGTCTGAATCTATTTATCTATTTTTACATCATTGAAATATATTTCTCTTCCACGTATTTAGTTATTTAGTGTGATTTAAGAAAATGGTTCAGGACCAAGGAAGAAGAATTTATTTATAAGCAACAGTTGTATGCATAATATAGGATCATTTATAAGGATTTTATTAATCTCGTAATCTGACTTGCTTATTAGTATATATATAATATATAATAGCAGCAGGGCCCAGAACCCAGACGGTAAATAATATACAATAATAACAGTAAATATTTCAAACTTAAAATGAAAGGATGAATTTAGGTGAATTTAAAGAGTAAAGTAAATCTAATTAAGAGGAATAATATTTAAATCATAACATATAGTGCTGCGTCTTTTCCCACATTTTTTTGCGATCTATTTATCTCTTCTACAACAAGTTCTACTGTTATATCTATTCATTATTTATGAATTTGCAACAAATGCTGTATAATATTTTCTCTTAATAATGGAATAGCCGAGAACTATTTTCCCACTAAAAATCCCAGAATCGGCTCCCCTCCGGTCAACTGAATGGAAACTGCGATCAAACCCCATAAAATTACCGTTGATCATAATTAGCACTTACTTTAGAACCACAATTATCACATAAGACAGGTAAAATAACATCAGAATCAATAAAATAAATAATGTTGATAATTTCTTACTAATTCACAAAACCTCTTTTTAGAAATAACTCTTGATTTTATTGATTCTGATGTTATATTACCAGTCTAATATGATAATTGAGTGATAAAAGTGTTTCAGTAATTATGATCAAATGGGGGTTGGAGGGCAATTGGCTAAACCCAGAAAGTAAGAATACCTGGGATCACGGTCATCTCAATGGAAACTCCTAAAAAACTACTGCTTAACAATTCTTCTGCTCCACAATCATCAAATTAGTCTGCTAACTATGAATGGAAACAAACTTCATATATTAAAGGTATGGGGGACTTTGAGATCAAAGATCCTTTCCTCTAATAACTTCATCAGTGTGATTCTATTCATAGTTCTGATACAATTTTAATATTAATTCATATTAATTTTACTAAAAGGTAACGTTTTCATCCATTCATCAATAAATCTGGATCTGGTAACAACCTCTGAATACTGTATTTGCGAGAAAAATTTCCATAAGTATTCCAATATATTTGGGTTTTGAAATTGGAAAATATTGTTACTTACGAAACAGAAGTGAAAAATATCCTTTATCGTGTGATCGTATGATCGTTTGACGTGTGACGTATATTCATTTGTTGATACATAATACATAGCTTTACATCGCAGATTAAGAAAAGTAAATAATATAATTTGTTTCATTTTTATTTTTGAAGTATTTAAAGCAAAAGTAAAGTAATAATATTAACCTATTCATAAAAAATACCAATAATAAAACAATAGAATAATAATGGCAACTAGAACATACGATTTAGTGATATTTGGTGCAACTGGCAAAATTGGAAGTTTAATTTCAAAGCAAATATTTATGAATTATTCTAATAATTATAATAATGATAAACAAAAGTTTAAGTGGGCAATACTTGGTCGTTCACACCCAAAATTATCTATTTTAATGAAAGAATTACAAGCCATGACTTATAATGATGTTGAAATATCAATTACAAGTGCAAGTAAGTGTGATTCAATTTATTTTCTATTACAATATAAATTTAATTTTTGTGTGTGTTTTGTACTATAGATTATTCACAAGAAAATCAAACTCAAAATAAGAATTATCCTGATATTTTATTATCTGAAGCAACAGAATTTAGTACAATAACCGATATATTATCAGAAACTAAATTAATATTGAATTGCATTTATCCATATGAATTATATTCTCGTGATATTATTGAAGCATGTCTAATGTCAAAATGTCATTACATGGATTTGAATAGTAATTTAACTTTTATTCAATCAAATATGATGATGTTTCATACAGAAGCTGTCAAGAAAAATATTATCATACTTCATAATTGTGGATATAATTCAATAATATCAGAGTTATCTGTGATATATTCATTACAACAATTACCAGCAAATGTAATATCATCCATTGAAATATATGATACATTTGTTAAGAAGAATGAATGGATGAATTACTCACATCATATGAATTTATATCATATAATGTGTAATGAAATTGATACATCATATGGTTCAAATTCAATATCAGTATCAAATGAAACAAATTATTCGAAATTAATTCAAAAATTTAAAATTCCAGATTTAATTCATCCAGGACCACCAATCACAAGTCATTCTAATATGGAATATTCAACACAATTTAATAAATTCATTATTAAAAAATTTGGTATTGATGATAAAATAATTAATAATACATTTCATCATTTATCATTAACATATGATATGATTTATTTACCAGAAATTCAATGTTATTCTTTAATTGATGACATTTTTACTGCATCAAAATTATCCTTTTTTCATTCATTATTTCATACACTTGTATTATTTTCATTTGGGAAATCATTTTTAAAATCATTTCCTGAATCCATTTCTGATGGTTATTTCCAAGATAATAATAGTAATAATAATAATCAACCAACGGAGGAAGAAATTCAAAACGTATCATTTTCAGTAACATTACTTGTCACAGGATACACTCTACTACATGATTATAAAATAAAACATTGTTCAAATTTATTTATTATGAATAATAATAATAGTAATAATAGTTATTCAAATGAAAATAATGGTGATAATCAAACGAATGATTGTGTGATTATGAACCAAAATAATGATAATAATTATGATCAAAATAATGATAATAGTAATGATAATAATAATAATAATAATATGTTACCAGCCGTACTTGCTCAATGCACATCTCCTCATAAAATACCTCTTCATGCATCAAGCAATGATTCTTATAGCAATAATGATAATAATAATCATAAATTAAGTCATTATTTGACTTCATTACCTTCAGCTGTACCTTCCACACCAAATAATTATAGTAATAATAATGGCCTATTCATGAATAAATTAAATAATAATAATAATAACAATAATAATAACAATAATAAAATTATTCATAATAATAATAGTGATCAACGTCTATTCTCATCAACTAATGTTGAAGAAGTGAAGCCTATGTGTAATATTCTTGTATCAAATCCTCGCAGGAAATTATATATGAATGATACATCTAACAAATCATATTTCCAAGCAAAAGTGACAGTTACTGGGCCTGAACCATATTATGTCGCAACACCATCTATTGTGACTATTATCGCGTTTTTGTTACTTGATAATTATTATCCATCGAATAATAGTAATAATAATAGTAATAATAATAATAGTAATAATAATAATAAACCTAAAGGAGGTGTGTTGACACCTGGAGTTCTATTCTATCATAATAAAACATTATTTGAAAACTTAGGTAAATCTGGAATTGTTTTTGAAATACAAAACAATGAAATTAGTAGTGATAATAACGTTAATAGTAAATTATCTCAAAGTCATGAAAAGTGAATATAATAACGATAATAATAATAATAATAATAATAATAATAATGATAATAACGATAATAATAATAATAATAATAATAATAATAATAATAATAATAATAATAACGATAATAATAATAATAATAATAATAATAATAATAATGATAATAATGATAATAATAATAATAATAATAATAATAAATGATTTTCTCATGATAAATTATTTTATGAATGTGATTTTTCCCCGATTAGGCTTAGTTAACATATCATGTTTGTTTTGGATTTTTAATTATTTGTTTAATTTGTTGGATTTAATTTGTTTAACTGGATTTTTTGTTTGGACAGTGAGAAATTAGTAATCTTTTAATAGGAACTATCGTAAAAATTTATATAAAAATTGAACGTATTGGTTTCATAATTTTATGTTATAATTTTTTAATTAATGAGAAGTAATGTTAATTTATTGATATTTTTAAAAAAAAGTTTGGATTTTTTTTAATCTTATTATTATTTATTATTATAACAATTGGTTTATATCATTCAAAATTAATATTATCCTTTTCAAGTCAATTTTTAAAATATTATAATATGTTTTTTTTTGTATTATTAAAAATGATATGATTTTATGTAATAATAGGATATAATCATAATAGATTTATTAGTAACTATATGAAAAAGTGTGTTTTTCATTGTTTTAATATATAATAATGACAATTATTATTGTAATTCAACAATAAAAACAATTACAAATTATTTTGAGGCAAGTCCGGAAATATGATAATATTATTAATCTTTTCAAATGTTTACTTTTTGTTTTTAACTAATTGTGAAGTGCTCAGCTATTCCAAATGAAAATTAAAACACTTTTTTTTTATGAAATTGTGTTGAAAAAATAAAAATAAAAATATAATTATTTAATGTCTTTAATTTATAACATTATTTTCTTGTTAACTTACATAATAGAAATGAAGATCTCATGAAGAATCTTGAAAGTTTTATAAACAATTAATAATGAAAAAAAGCAAAACTTACATTATGATTATATTTTAAAAACTTTTTTTTATAATAAATTAATCCAAAAATATATTCATTAAGTCAAGGAGGGTTAATTAATATTATACAAGTACGGTATCCTACAGGTATGATACACACGACAATAAATCACAGCTATGATATGAGATGATTTCAGAGCACTTTTATAATAGACTTTATTCTATTTTGTCAAGCTGTAGTATCTCACTTAGGAGTACTGACTCCCCAGGATACTATCCGGGGTGGTCCTATGACGTAACGGCCCCCTCCA
>VKHH01006913.1:0-14305 GCA_015144975.1 Epipyxis sp. PR26KG | reverse complement strand
AGTTACATTTATGGTGTGCTAACAGCAACTATGTTTAGATAGATATTAAGCCGAAGAATATCAAAATACTTAACAGTTGTTGGCAAAATTCAATTATCCACACAAGACACAAGATACCCTGGGATTCTTTTTTGAAACACTGTAAATTACTTATTTTATTGAATCGAAAATATGAATTCATTACTTGATATTACTTCTGAAAAGCTTTCACAAAGCTATATAAGTCAACTAAAAGACTTATATCTTCATGAAAGAAGTGAGGTTATTTCTCATTCAAAAACTATGGAAGAACAATCACACAAAATAGATCAACTGGCTTCAGAAGTGAACAAATTGAAAGAGATGTGTTCTTTATATTCAGATCGTCAAGACGTTCTTCATATTCAGATGTATCTTTCCAATATATTGCAGAGTAACATCCTATCCCCAACATACGTGTTACACGCCATTGCTTGCATATTAAACGAAGAATTAGAAATTTCTCTAAAACTGATGCCAAATCAAGTTGAGCCAGGTAATAAAATTGTTAAATTGTTGGTTTTAAGAGTGTCAAAACTTTTAAATCAATTATTCGAAATTAAAGTTTATTTTAATCTTCTTTTCGATTTAGAACAATATCAATTTATGGGTGTTGAGAATGTCTACTGTGCAATCAAAACAGGCGATTGTTGGCGAGTATTAAATTCAAGTATTTTGAAAGATAATTTGCAACTTGATAAAGATGAAGATGTATTTATGACTCGAGATTGTCACGAATTGGATATTCTGTGTGATGGAATCACGACAAAGAGAAACATTACCGAAAATGAAGCCATCATTATATCTAAAATAATTTCTTATCAAAACTTTCCGTTCTTACCATCATCGAATAATTCTCATCCAAGTAAGATTATTTCCTTAACTGTGTCTGACAGATGTGTATGGCTATTTTTACCAAGTAAGGTTTCATCATCATTATTGGAACCTTTGATATCATTATTATCAACTATTCGTTGGAATTCCTTATTAAAACATTCCACTCAATTAATGATGCAATCATTATTATTATATTTAGAAAATAGTGAAAAAAATCAAATTGAATTGATAAATAATTCGATAAATAAATTAACATTACATTTCGAAACAAAAACTAATAATGATTTACATAGTTTATGGACTCAAGTCCCTATTATTATTCAATCAATCATACAAAATGATTTACTACCGTTAATTTCCAATAGAAAATGGAGATCAAATGCGGAAATAATTACTGTTGGTAAATCTTATCAAAATGATATATTTATTGAGAGTTCAAAAGGTGGATTTTATTCAATAATGGAAAATAACACAATAGTTCGACAAATATCAAATCCGATTCATCAAGTAACAGCCTTACCATCATCAAGTATAATTGAAAATGTGGAAATTTTGCAAATTTTATTAGCTTATTTACAAGAAAATACACATAAACCTTGCACAATAACTAACTTGTATAATAGTACGGTGATATTACTTGATATTACCAAACAGGAAAGTGATCTTTCCACTAAATTTTCATTTTCTTCAGTATTAATCATTACTATCGATTCTAACATAGGACTTGAATTCAATCAATATCAAAATAATAATAATCATATTTCATTTGATAGATATTCACTTAACTCGACTTCATCATTTAAAATATTAAAGTTTATTGAATCCATCTCTCCTTCCATTACTCAATTCGTGTCAAAATATGATTGGATTCCATTGCATAATAATGCAAATGAATTACTCTTGGAAACATCAGATTTTTCTATGCCTAAGTTGATATCATCTTTATTTTCACATGATTTTAATCCATTATCAACCATTATTAATATCCATAAAAGTATTCAACACCTTTCATTTCTCTTGTCAAGTGAGCACATAATAGTCTTCATTGAGCCTCGTCATGTCATATCACAAATTTCAGAAAAATATTCAAATAATATAAAAAATAATGTTTTTGTTCAATCAACTGGTTATAATAATATTCAAATTTTCAACGAATATTCCAGCGCATCCACAGTTGAACTGGCAAATACTCATCAGTTATTATCAAGCAACAGTAAGAATAATTTAACATTAGAATTATTGAATGAAACAATAACGTTACCTGAATCATATCCACAAGAAATTATGAACTTCACATCAAAGTGTTTATTATCTGATAATAAACATGACTGGATTCCTCGTGGACCACATATAAATAAATGTATGGAGAGTTTAATAAATTATAATTATGATAATAATAGACAACCAATATCTCCAAATCGTTATTCAAATGTGATGTTATCTCTTCCATCAATACTTGACATATATCATACTGCAGTACTAAATATCACATGTAATGAAGCCAAATCAAACTCGATAGAATCAATAATACCTTGGTTAACATCATTTTCGATGACTTTTATTATGGTTAGACCATGGAGACCATACACAGTATCTGAATTAAAAGTAAATACTCATAAAGTAATGAATTTATTAACAAGTTCAATGTTAGAATATACATCATATTGGATTGGAATCAATTCTTTGCGTATGGAAAAAATCGTCAGCTTTTCAAATCATCATTTAGAAATGAATAATAAATTAAATCATGATTTAAATATATTACAATATAATATTGATTGTAAATCATCGAAAATATCAATTGACAAAAATTACAGTAAACTTTTTTATTTGTCCAATTATGATATTAACATGCGATATGATAGTGTATTTTTTGGAATTATTAATAATTATTTATGTGAAACATTTTTGGAATGGTATCAAAAATATTTTGATTCAATTAATTATCCTTTATTATTAACTGATTTGAAAGGAGAATTAATATTATTAGAAAATAACTGTGATTTAAATTATGGACAGAAAGTGCTTTTAAATGAGAATAAATATAATATGTGGAATTTATTCTGGGATATTAATAATAATAGAACTGAAGTTTGTTGGAATGAAATGTTTATGAATGATATTGCAATCGCTAATTTTAGACCAATTAATTATGAAAGTATTATGAACTCTAATAGTAAAAGCCTATTGCAATCACAGTCAGTTAGTTTTAACTCTGAATATAATTTAAAAATTAATAACAGTAATGGAGATATAATAATATTCGAAGAATCTGTTTCAATTATTTCATATGAAAGAAATCCTAATTCAATCATGAATTTCAATGATCAAGCGTTGTTATCTGGACCTACTTTATCAACCAATCATATTTTTGAGACTATTTTAATTGCTAGAATCGAACCGATTGTATCGCTACACAAGTCGCAAGAAATTATTGATCAATTCATTCATTATTTTAATAAATCGCAAAGTGTACATGACATTCAATCATTTATAATACATAATAAATCTGAATTATTTGGGTCCAGTAATAATGTTTATGATAGTAATGACGATTTTGATTTGAATAGAATATTGAATGAAATGTCGACGAAAGATATGGCAATGTATGTGATGAAATCAATAGAATTATATGAAGATAACCAATTAATGAGTACTTATCTTAAGTACTTACCAACAAATCTTTTGTCTACTATTCAATATGCTAGATTTTTGTTTCATCCTGTTATGTTAAATCATTTGGAAACACGTAAAATATTCAATCTTTTTCAATTATTCCCAATTGTTGCTACAGACTTAATAAATACGAAATTTGTGAATGTAAATGCTTGGAAATATGCAAATCAACCTACTTCTTTGAATTTATATCTAGAAGAATTACAATGGCTGCCGGATACGCTTGCAGAAAGTATTCAATTTATGCTTCATTCTGTGAAGTCTGAAGCAAACACCAATTCCCATATTCAACTGTTTTCCAGTCACGATTCCACATTAATTAATCAATATTTAGCACGACTGTTTGGAACAATATCTAAAACTAAAGTTAAGAAATGCTTCTTGTACTCTAATTCAAGTATGGAAGGAATGTATTATATTATCATTCCACGTATTCAACCTATCGACACTATCAGTAACCTTAGATATCCACTTATATCATCTATGATAATGAATCTTTGCGATGAGTTAGATTCAATCATGTGTGTCGCGCAAGCTAGATTAGCTTCACTTGACCAAATGGATATGACCATAAGCAAGTTAACAACGCAAGCAACAACTTCGATAAATCATTTGGCTTCATCAAACTTTTCCCTCAATCATAATACGATGTATAATTGTGGAAATATTTTGGTGGAAGTGTTTCAAAGTTTGGGTAAAGAATTATTTAAGTCATTGTATCTTAATTGTGATGTCTTTATGGATAATAATGACTTAGTTCTTTCATCTTCAGATAATTTTATTCTATCTAAAGTTGGTCCGATTACAACAGAAGATTGTTTAGAAATTGAAATAAATAATTTTGATAGCGCTGCTTATAAAGCTACTAATACACCCACGGTAAGAGTCTTCACTCACAAGTAAATTTTTTTGACAAAATTGATTGATTGTTTATCATTTCATTACTTGCATACTAGATTTATTATTCCGAAATGACTGGCAAACAATACTCTGAAAAATATTTTCCTAAAATCAAATTTCAGTTATTCAATGCTGATGCACTAGAGAAAGATATTACGATAATTCAAATCATTTTTACCATCCAAACTTCCTTTGGACTTCTAACCAGCGTTAATGAAGGTAGTAATTTAAATGATATATAATTGTTATTGAAAATTATAAAGTTCTGTTGGACTTATGATTAGGTTTGAGAAATAGTCAATTAAGACCAATCGTATCTATATTCTATGTTTTGAAAAGTGACAAAAATAATAGATTTGATTCTCATTTGTCGTTGAATGGATTGAACAAAGAGTTGCTCCCCCGGGGTCTATTAAATCGATTGGTTAGTGGATGCAGTTCAATAGGTGAAGCAGTGAATAATGTATACAATAGTAGATACTTTATGAGAACTTCAAACGAGAGGCAATCGCAGGCATTAGAAAATATAAGTGATGAACTAAAGTCAATCTATGGCCAATCTAAAGAAATATTAAATAATGTGATTCATGATTTATTAGTTGAAAATAATGATAATAATAATAATAATAATAATAATAATAATAGCAATGAAATCGTTATCGATCATCCATTAGGTGCTTCCTTATTACTCGACAATCTTAATAAGGTATTTATTGATCTTCAGCTCAAATCATCGATTATTATAGTAATAAAAATTACTTTATTGATAGGCTGTGAGCACGGTTCTAAATGACAAACACGATTTGAAAAATAAGGTAATTTATCATCACACATCATCACATAATAATATACATAGTTCAAAATTAAGTGTTTGATATTCATTCTTCTATATAATTATAGCTAATCATTTCCAAACAAGATAATGACGTGTTGCGGAATGAGTTGATCGCGTTAAATGAATCGTTTCAAATGATGCATGTGGAGAAGGAGTTTTTCAATCGAACTCTTATCCGAAATATGATGTTAAACACGAATAATGATGATGAATCCTCTGTTGAACGAAAGGCATATATTCACAGCGATCAACTTTTAATTGCTTCAGTTGACAAAAATCAACTGATGTTTACAGAGTTCATAGGTAAATAATAAATTATTTGCATGTGATTTAATTTTATTATTGATTCTGTTCATATGGGTATAATTATAATTTATAGATTCTTTAATCTCATGTTCATTTCCACTTGATAAGATTGGGCATATTCTTACAAAGAATATTTGTTTCACATCAATCATACCTCCTTGTTCAAGTCAAATAATATGGTTAGTTGATTTCATCACCCCATATAGCACTTTGAACAAAAATGGTCACAATATCATATTATATCAGTTAGCAATGGAAGAGATTAGAAAAACACTACAAAGCCATACTGGGAATGTAACGAATCATAATTATTATCATTTTAAGAAATTGCAAAATAAGTCGTTTTTCTTTGATTCCATAACCTCTCATAAAGCAACTTCATTTCAACAAGATAATATGTTGGTAATGTATGTACCTCAATTTGGTTTAGATGATTCCACCCTTATCGCTATAATGGAATATGTGTTACCTAATGATATTTCGATAAATAATAATAATAATAATTTATTAAATTATATCGAAAATGAATTTATGAATCATATTCCACATCGTTATCAACTTGAATCACTGGTATCACATGTTGGTAATCGTTGGTTTCATCTAAACCATATCAACCCTAATTCTGCTCGATATGCTCTCCGATCAGTGTTTCATGGCTTCTCTTCGGACAGTAATGAACAAATAGATTTAATAATCAATAACATCCAGTTATATGCGAATGAATTATTACATGGGGATTGTGCTATTCTAAACGCAGTTAATACTCATTTTCGGCAAAGTGGACAAAGTAAGATGGCTTACGTGGGGAAGGTCACTCTAACAGATAATGGTAGTTATAGGTACCGTAATATTACATTTAATATTTAAATTTTCGTGCTTCGTTAATACATACAATTAATAGGGTGAATATTTAATTAATTAATTATATTTAATTAATAGGGTGAATAAAGTAGCAATTAATCCTTCTGATTGTACCAGTGATGGCTTATTGAATGCCTTACGAAGTTTCTGTACCACTAAGGTGAAAGAAATGGCATACCATAATAATAGTAAACATGGAAAGCAAAATAAAGTAGCATCTTTTGGAGACTCATCTATTGATAATGTATCAATGATATCCTCGATAAATCCTGAAGGATCGTATGTAGAAAATGGATATTCCTCTTCGAATTGTTCGATCAGCTTCGAGAGAAGTATGCTGAAGCCATTGCCATTATCATCGAATGAAAATAATAGTGCAGTGAATGATATGAGATATGTCATGATCGAAATTATTGACTTAATTTTGCCTAATAGTGATGAAAAGAAAATTTCAAAATCAGCAAAAATCGATGTGAATAATGCTAGTGCAATCTTATCTGATACGATATTGCTTGTAATTGAAATGGACCATAAGCCAACAAGTGAGGAATTAAAGAAGTTTTCTAATATAGTTTCTCTGATTCAAGCTGTGATGAATAATAGTCACTTGAGGTAAATCTATTTTCCAATCTTACCATACTTAACGAATTATAATAAAACATAATAAAATAACAATAATTATGTCAGGAATCGTTTACACCAACAGCGTTTAGAACAAGAAGGTCTCTCAAAGTCTTTGATCACAACATCAAAACTTTTGTTACAAGAAAGGCAAGCGAATGATGCTCTGGAAAAAATTCATGTTTCATTTATTGATTTAGAAATGAAAATTATTTCTTTGGATGAAGATAATAATATTAACAAGGCAAATAAAATCATTCTTTCTGAAGTGATAATTCAGACTGTGACTGATACTGTATCATCATACTTGCAACCATCAAATATAACTTCATTTGTTATTGAGAGAGTAACAAGGTATGGTTGTTTTAATTAAATTCCTTAATAATTATTTATAATTGATTATGTCATCATACTTTGCTCCATTCATAGATCTGATTTAGAGTCAATCAAGACAATTCTTTCTATTTCAAATGAAGAAAATAAAAACCGAATCATTTGTCGAGCATCGAATTACATCGCATGTGGACCTCTTTCTAATTCTGCTGATATGTCAATTAATCGAAAGAAAATGATTTGTCTAAGTCTGATGCTAAATTTGATAGTTTTAGATGATATACCAACATACACTTCTTCAGGTACATCTCAACCTTGTACTCTAGCTTGCTTAACGTTCCATCATTTTATTATTATTCGTTTATTAATTTCAATTTAAGGTGAAATTGTTCAACAGTCCATTAAGCAAGCTTTTCTACCAATTATCACTATTAAAGATCTGAACAAAACTACTGTAGGTATATCAGGACTTAACATACCTTCTAATCATACAATTAGTTTATCGGAGAGAAATTACATCGCTAAAGTGTCCAGCATTAGCGAAGAATCATCTATGAGTGTTGATATTGATGATGGTTTCGTGTTATCCATATCAATAACTGAAGATAAAATTTTATCTGAAGAATTTGTCAAATATTTATCTTTCATTAGCGAATTATCTTCACCAGAAATTAATGTGAAACAAATTACACATGCTAATCAGCCTCAATATGCAACTTCCTCCTCATCAGATATCGCATTAACACATGCTTTGAATGTATGTATTCACTCAATTAAATGGATGGAAAAAATCATAACAAATGTAAGAAGTCGACAATCATCATATAATTTTCAAAGAAATGAAATGATTATAAAGTGAGTATTATTGTAGCTTTAATTATGATTAAGCTTTAATTATGATTATTTTTTTTATTTTTTATTTTCATGCTTAGAAAACTTGTTACTAATGTCGCACGAAGTCTTGATAGTCTTCATGCACTTTTGTCTGGAAATATGTTCGCTTGGCCAGAGATTTCTGCCATAATTCCATTTTTTGTAAATTGCGATTCTATTGAAGACATTCAATCTCAACAAATAAACAATAAAAATTCATTTAGTTTTTTTCAGCGAGCAAAGTATGTTTTCTATTTTATTATTATTTAATTTTAGTAATCATAATAAAATGTGATCATATTAAGATTGTTGTTCGTTATGACAAATAATTATGCAAATTTTAAATATAATAATAATAATAATAATAATAATAATAATAATAATAATAATAATGACAATAATAATAATAATAATAATAATAATAATAATAATAATAATAATAATATGCATTTAATCCATAACATTTAGACTGCATTGGTTGGATGATACTTTTTCTGCTGAGACGAGAGGATGGAATACAATATCTGACATGCTAGAAGGGATACAAAGTCTTCCATTAGATCCTAATTCATTACTCGTGGCGATGTTTGGTCAATCCAATACTTTCTTTAATAGACAATCATCGTTAGCATCGGATGGTAATCATTATCATACTTCTTCAAATCATGTCAATAAATTCCGCACTATTCCAACCTCCGATTATTTGATTGCATCTCTGAATGAACTAATTGAACAAGGGGATGACTCGACTGTACATATCAATTCACCATTCGCATTTCAAAACCATCCGAATTCTTTGCATACTTCATGCTCGCTTCTGATTAACATCTCTTCTATTCGCAGAAATAATGAGCAATTAGGATTCTGTGCTGTGCTTGAATTAATCATATCATCGACATCATCATTACTGCTTCATGATTTGATGTCATCTTTACTCACTGTTTATTATTCTCAGATTCAGGTATTATAATTTGCATTCTAAATATCTATTTTTTGATACTAATCTCTAATTTATAATAGTCACTCCAAAGCATGATTCGATCTCATTTACAACAGCGACAAGCTATATCTTTGCAATCATCATTAATTCGTAAACAGAACATCGCATTCCGATTAAGTCAAATGCAGTTAAATCTGATGAGTAGAATCACTGGACTACTTGCTGGAGAAGGAGACAAAATATCGAGCTTATTAAAAAACATTCAAGTAAAATTATATGATTATAATATCGATTGTCTGTCATTTTAAATCGCATCTCCATAATTATCATATCCTCATTATTATAGGAGTTGTTAAAAGTATTACCTAATATTGCTTCTAGTACTATTCGTTGTTGTACTAATTATGATAATGCTGATGGAAATAATTCTAATACAAATCAAAAACAAAAGATATTATATGATGCTACGATGCGATACTTCGCACTTGTCGATGACCCAGAAGAATCATTATCATATCACAGTCCTTCTTCAAGAATGTCAGCAGGTACTCTAAGTCCCACAGGCCGATTAGTTAATTCTACAAGCAATCGCATAACATCTACTAATAACAATCATAAATATGTGTTTAATAACTCATCTTATGCGATTAATCCGAATGGAATAAGTCTAAGTCCATCCAAATATAGCATATCGAACATGAGCAATCGTTTTGGAGGTATCACTCCTTTAGTTGATAGTCCGTTTCATCTTAAAGATATAAACGAAAATCGAGAAAATGTTAAAGAATTTTACTTCGAATGTTATGAAGTGAGTGGAGTCATCATAATAGAACGTAGAATAGTCACCGAAAATGACTGCATAGCGCAAGAAGGTTAGTATTTTTATTGTCAAAAATACTATCTTTATTTCATCATTTTATTTTGTTCAACATTTAATAACATTTTTTACAAAATAGAATTATTCGCTACTCAAGATATTCAAGAGTTTCTACCGTTATTATTGTATTTAGAAGATGAAATTGGAACCAATTATTTGAAAAGTGAATATTCGCTCTTGTCAACTGTTGTTATTGCAATAGGAAGACGTGTGTTTGAGTTATATCGAGGAAATATTAATAAAAAGCTTATGACAAAACGTGCAGAAGAATTAGCAATGAAAAAGTAAAAAAAATATTTCATTATAATAATAATCCTCTTTACTAATCCTATGCTAATTATTAATATACATTAATTATGAAAATAGATTCGAATTAGCAGAGAAGACTGATACTTTAGCATCATTACAAGCTTCTCAATCAATGACACAGCAAGAACTGTTCACCATCGCTTCTGAATCTGAAAAGCTTAATGCTCTTAAGGTACCTACTACATGAAAACTTCTTATTCCCCCTTCTCCCTGGATTCCTGCTATACTTCTAATAAATAAATAATCTCATATTATTGGACTTCTTTCATTGTTTCATTATTTGGTGATATAGGATGCTGAAATAAAGCAATTGAAGGAGATGCTTAGAGAAAAGAGTCGGCTAAATAGTCACTTGAGAAAGAGTTTAAACGAAGCACAGCAAATTGGAGGAGAGGTTACGATTACTACTTCTCTGTTATAATAATATAGATTATTATATTACTCGATTACTTCTCGATTACTGAAACAATACAGATTGTTTCTCTGATGATTTAAAAGTATCATAATAATAATTATTATTTTTATCTTTATTTTGATTATGATATAGTCAACGAAAGCAACACAGAATATGATCAAACAAAAAGATAAAAGGATTTATGAATTAGAAACAGAATTGAATAATCATAAAAATGAATCAAAAGAATCGAATAAAAGCAAATCGCAGGTGACATCATAATTAAATATTATTACTATTGCAGTGATTATATTAATAAGTTATCACCATTAAATCGCACTCGATACCTTGTGTTATGCCAGGGTCTTGAGTTCTGGTCCGTTTATTATTATTGATTAGATTCATTTTATTATTTTTATAGCTCGAAGTTGATATGTTTCATAATCATGTATGATGATCATTGTATGAGTTATTTTCAAATAATGATTTTTTTAATCTGAAAAGCATCCATAATTTTACCATTTTAATCTCTTTTACCAATACGATACTGTTTGTATCAAATCGTATAATACTATAATAATAATAATAATAATAATAATATAATAATAATAATAATAACAATAATATAATAATAATAATATAATAATAATAACAATAATAATAATAATAAATAATAATAATAATGACAATAATAATAACAATAATAATAATATAATAATAATAATAAATAATAATAATAATAATAATAACAATAAATAATAATAATAATAATAACAATAATAAATAATAATATGATATGTGGTATAGTTAACTTCACAAGTCTCAGATCAGAGAGTAATGATTGCGAGATTAGAGAAGCGATTAGAAGAGAGCGAATCATTATTATCATTATCTCAGAAAGAGCTTCTCATCGCCCGAGAGAATCAGGATGGAAGAATGATTGCATTGATTGGCCAGTTAAAAGCGATGGAAGGAGAATTGATCGCAACTAGGTAACTTACAACACATGATATGATACTAGATACTTAATTATGATTATACATTTCATATGAAAAAACAATCTTTCTATTGGTACAAAATATACATTTGTAACTAATTGTACAATCACAATTATCACACTTTGTTATTTGTTCGTTAGCTCAACACGGGTGCAACGAATGTAGATTGTCCGTTTTGGGGCCTTTCTCTATATTTTTATATAGATTATCTCTCGAAATGCACTACAATCGTCGTCGACGATCATTGTTTGATGATGAGTTTTAACAATTTTATTACTTACAGATCTCGTCTATTCTCCATGTTTCGTGTCTCAATTTCAACTCAAACTTTGATAAACATTTTTTAACAGCCCTCATAACACTCTTCATTATTATTTATTTTATAATAAATTCTCATTGAAACATTTGAATTGAACTGACACGCTTCAATCCCTTGAATATTTTTAAAATTAATTTTAAAATGAAGAAATATTATGATCTAGCTAGGATCTCTTTGTTATAAGATTTTTATTTATTTTTGTTAATTATTTTTGTTATTATTTGATTGTTTTATTATATTATTTACAGTGGTTCAAATAAATTATTAAAGAAGCAACTTGATATGATATCATCGAATAATCGCAAACCATAAAAATAATATATCCAAGTTCAAATTCTTTAATTTGTACACTGTCAAAAGTCTACACACTGATGACCATAACTCACTTAGAACAAAACGTTAACACTTTTTCTATATCCATAATAACAAGTCCAGGAAGTATTATTATATTAATTCAAGAAAAAAAAAGATAAATTTGTGAAATAATTATTAAAGAAACGGGACTTTCATAATAGCTTCTTAACAAACAATCTTTTTTTGTAATAACTTTTCAAATTTATCTTTTTTTTTTCTTGAATGAATACTGTAATAATACTTGTTTTTAATATGATAATTATGGATTTAGAAAAAGTGTTAACTCTTTGTTATAAGTGAGTTATGGTCATAGTGCGGATTAATAAAAGTACTGGACTTCCAAGTTATCATAATAAACAAAAACTAATAGCAGCATTTTCTGGCTTGCTTGGCATGACATGGCATGACATGGCATGGCATGACATGTAGATTTGAGATGATGATGAAAAAAAAATGAATTCAAAGAATGTGGCCAAGGGGGTGGGGGGTTATATACTGAAACTATATTATTATCTCATAAAAATATTCGATTAGAAGTCATAAAACAATCTGATCCTTACTATCATTTTTCCATCTACTTTCTCCATGATTTGATCCAATGGAAACATTCTTTCAAAACTATGATTTTTTTGAAGTTTTATTTTAAATTTATGCAATGTTAACCAAACCAGTGAGAGGCGCGTTCTCATTATTATGAATGAGGAAAGAAACTGCCATGATTGTGTGTGTAGTGATTCGTTTCATTGTGTCCATGTCCATCAATTTAATGTTTTTATTAATAAAATCTTTAATTAAATGATGATAATTACAAAAACAAAAATTATAAACTGTATTCTGGTATCATGGGTTCCAACACCCCATATCCGGTATCCATAAAATGTGACAGCATGTCACATTATAATACACAATTATCATCATTTTCTTTCTCCATGTCAGCCATCTCACAACTATCACGTGGCAACTATCACGTGACAACTATCACGTGACAAGTATCATGTTAACAGGATACTCGATAACTTGTACAGTATGAAATTATTATTATATAAACAAAGCATTAATATTTCAGCCTGGAGTCACATGTACTCAAGACCTTAGAAGGTTCAGACTGAAGATAACTTCATATCACCGTTCGGTACAGGTCAATTCAGATCATATCATAAGTTACTCAAGCAGAATAAATAATAAAATATAAACATAGAAAATAACAATGAATCTATGGAATGAATGCTGTAACAAGATCATCATATCGTCAATCATGACATAGGATCACTTGAAACTATTCATATTCATCATTCATAGGAAGAACAACAGCTATTCCTCGTTCATTAAGAATCCATCAAATAATAAGTTATCAATCAACATGAGTACCAATCATAGCATGAAGAGTATCTTTTTCATTAATTCATACATTCATTCAGAATGGATAATTTCAATGAATACTCTTATGATAATGCCCTGGTTAGACTGTCATTAATAACAATAATAATTATATACAAAAACTTGAAATGTGAATGAGGAGCAAGCACCTCATAGCGCCTCACAAACAAGTAACAAAAATCAATGATTTGAAACATAAAAATGAGATTTTGAAGTTGTTGAAGAATTGATGAACTTTAATCAAATAAATGATTATTAATTCTGTAAAACTTCAAATTCAACTTTAGATTTTAATTGAAACTGTGTATAAAAACTGTAGAAACTAAATAAGACTATAAACATAATAAAAATGTATTGTTATTCCATAAGAACGTTAGAACATCACAACTTCATCGCGTGATTATTTAGATGTAAGTGGTCTAAACCCTTGCCAATCATCAGGTGCGACGAAATTCCTCTCTTCCATATATCGAAGAA
>VKHH01006912.1:0-14312 GCA_015144975.1 Epipyxis sp. PR26KG | reverse complement strand
AAACAGAGTGTGACTTCCCAATTTTACATATGTTTTTAAATATATTTTAGTTAGTTTTAACTTAAGTATTTCATTCACTTTGAATTCTAGTTGTTTTTCGAGATCTTTGAATTCTAGTTGTGTTTGTTTTTCGAGATCTTTGAACTCTAGTTGTGTTTGTTTTTCGAGATCTTTGAATTCTAGTTGTGTTTGTTCAAAGATCTCGAAAAACAAAAACAACTAGAATTCAAAGATCTCAATTTCAACATAACAATAATACAAAAATATTTTTACGAAAAGAAGCTTAGTTTGCGGTATGTAGTAATAAATCAACAATTCTCTGTCTCTGCCTGTACATATGTGTATGTATATGTGCACGAGATTCTAGGATACTTAACATTAATTTTATTCTTCTACCACTAGATTTGTTTTGGAGAATTTTTTTCAGAAAGTAATCGATGAAGTGAAGAATAATGTTAATTCTTCAATCCGTTGCGCAATTGACCAAAGCTCGAAGTCCAAAGCATTTTGGAAAGAGGCTAACAGTAATTCCCCAAAAATGACCATTGTCAATAAAGTTCTGCAAGATAATGATATTTGGAATTGCGTTGTTAAAACATTTAATTTCCCACCAGGCTTGCAGCTCCCCCGCTTTACTGACCGTTTAGTTTATGGTATAATTTCTGATAACATACACAATCCAGATGTTACAAAGATTCTGGTATCAAATTTATCTGATGATGCTTATAAGAAATTCTTTCTGGTCATCTCTTATCTCAGTGATATTCATTATAAAGAATTTGATGAAATGATTGCAGATAGCTACAATGAAGAGGTAGTCATAAAACAATATTTCAACAAATTATTATAATTTTAAGTTATTTAGTTATTCATCATTTACTTTGAACAGATGACTGAATAATAATATGGCATAAAGCGATGACTGAATAATAATAATTTCTCCTTCAATAAATAGTTGCGGTATAAATGAAAGGCAGGAAAGGAGATAGAATGGGTATGGAATGGAATGGAACGATCTGATAGCGATTTGAATGTATTTATGTACTGTACAATGTTGTTTAACTGTTAAATATATATATATATTAATTAAAATATTTTGTAGTTTCAACAATTAGCTAGTCAGCAATTCTAGCTCAGATCATATGAACATACTACTTAGTAATATAAGTTAAGAACAAACTTGTTGAATTTTATTAGATCTAAATTACATTTTAATTCCGTAAAATGATACTATTTTTTATTGTTGATATCCTGATATATCCGATTAGGTCGTTTTCTGATATTAATTCCGTAGAAAGATACGTTTTTTTATTGAAAATCATATTTTGATGTTTATTTAATGTTTTATATATTATAAGAAACAATCATAAATCAATTACATTTATTATTAATTTGCATCCCGATTGATGGGATCCATGTAATATATTATCTAAAATATTTTGCGTTCAGGATGTATTAATTTTGGCATCTAACTCAAATAATTATTTTATAGATATTATTAACTTTCAAGTTAAAACTAAATTTACATTTAATGGATTCCTTTCATTCTCTGTATATAGTATAGTTTAAGTGTTACCATACTACACCTGCAAGACGTGGCATCAAGTTGAACCACAACAAAACCTAAAAGCAATAAATAATTACTACTTTAGTTTGAAAATTCTTCTCCTGAACATATGGCTGATGTAAAGTCTGAGGCGAGTAAAGGGTTGTTAGTACAAATGGTTGGTCGTCTTGATCTAATCATAACAACTAATCGATTCATTGTTTATCGAGGAATGATTTCTGACGTATCCGAATCACATGCCATGCTTCACCAATTGGAGTCAAAATCGATTCCTTTAAAAACTGTGATGAAATGATAATCCTAATATAGAATTACTACCATAAACTAACTAAATTGCAAACTCAGCCAACTATGGAGAACTGTCTTATTTATGACAATGAACCATCATAATCAATAATGAAGCGAAGGGAAGTATATCATAACTAATATCACAATAAGTTCAATGAAACAAGTGGGATCATAAAATAAACAGCATAATATTTTTATTTACAATTATTTTCAAAAACAATATACCTGTAAACTAACAATTAACTATTTATTTCTATTAAAAAATAATAACCATTTGATGAATTAATTATTCTTTTTGTTCCGACCAGGTCCAACATTCGGATTTTGTCCTCCTAACTCTAATGCTCTTCTGTAGGCTGCCCAAATAGCATCAGCTACTACGGTACGAAAGCCGCCCTTCTCTAATTCATATAATGCTGATGCTGTCGTACCACCTGGTGAGGTGACCTATTCACAATACAATTAACTAAGTAATTAATTGACATTCCATTAATTTATATTTCATTCATAAATGATTAGATCCTCAAACGTGAATGATTATATGTTATTAATGTAAAATTATTATGACTATCAATAAATGAATATTGCAAAGTGGATTTATCGTAGATTTATATGATATAAGCTACAGCTACTCCGAATATGAGAGGATTTGTTGATATTAATTACAACAAAAATTAAATAACTTTATTAGCAAATTCCATAAATAAAGTTATCATATTTCTCGACAAGGTACTTCAAGCAATAAAATAAATAATATATTTGAATATACAACTTACATTATTTTTAAGGGTTGGAATTGTTTCATTTGATAATTGAGCATAACTTGAACTACCTCGCAAGGTAGCTAATACTAACTTCTTCGCTGTATTTCTCGGAAATCCAAGATGAACTGCTGCATCAATCATAGCTTCCATTGTGAGAAATACATACTACGGTAAGCAATATAATATTTATATTAATTGTTGAGTAATTAGATAATAGAGAGTTTGTAAAAAAATTATATTGTAAAAGTGAGAATAGCTGCAACTTAGATATATATATAAGCTATGTAAATAATTGAAACAATAAAAATGATAATATTTTAAAAATATCAAAATAATCAATACAAAACAGTAAGAATATTTAATTAAAATTAATGTAATTTTATTTACGATCGAAATATTCTTAGTAAAAATATGAATAATATTAGACATAAAATTCTTTTTAAATAAACTACTTACTGCAGGTCCAGAGCCAGACACAGCTGTAGCCATGTCTAAATAATTTTCATCCGATACTTCGATTTGTTCCCCAAATGATCCCAGCAATCTTCTAGCCTTTTCTAGCATATCTTCAGGAGTAGCGTTCGTTGGAGTCCACACAGTAATTCCTTCTAGTACCATTGCAGGCGTATTAGGCATACTGCGAATAAGTTTGTCTGTTTTGAATTTCTCTCTCATTTCTGCTATAGTTAATCCAGCTACTATCGATAAGAGTAAACCAGTCGGTGGGTTAGTCAATGACAAAGCCAAAGAATTCACATTCTGGGGTTTCACTGCTAACAAAACTAAGTCTGCATTATTGATACAATCTTGTGCGCTATCTGCACAACTAATTCCAAAAGATTTTGATAAAAAAGATAATCTCTCTTCACTTACATCATACACCCACACATCTTTCATAGATTGTGCACCTTCAGTAAATAAATAAACACAATAAATTGTGCTGAGAAAACATCACTTGAAAGATAATAATACTAGAAAACATCACTTGAAAGATAATAATACTAAGAGGCTTAAGGTTAAAGTACACAGAATTTCATTTTCAATTTACCTTTAATTTTCAGTGCATTTAAAATCGCCTCAGACATTTGACCTCCACCTAGTAATGCAAGCTTTGAACAGAACGATTCTTGTGTTTGTGGTGTTGTAGCTATTCTCCTCAAAGAGAATTTAAAGGATTTAGTAATATTTCTAGAAAGCATAATTGAAGTGATAGTGTATTATTTATTATTATTTAACAGAAGTACTGAAGTACTGAAGTAACGAATAACGAAAAAACAGAATACAGAGTGATGAAAGATTAAAGTATAGTAAAACAACAGAAAAAAGATAGCACTAGTAGTACAGTGTAGTACAGTGTAGTACTACAACACTGCAGCACTGTTATTGTGTTATTGTACAGTATTTATGTATTTATGCACAAGTAGATAGAGAGTAAAGATTCTTGCACGTTACATTATTAAGTAAAGTGGGGGTGGTACTTGTCGGTTGAGGATACGCTAAAGCCCCTCTCAGGTTTGTGGGTAAAATTAATTAATGAACAATAGCCTCATCTAATGAAACCAGTGAAACATCAATTCACTATATTATTGATTGATTTATTGACAGAATGGCAACCGCTATTCCAGAATTGAAGAAGAAAAAGATTGCCAGAAATGCCTCTATTGCTAAAGCTCTAGAAGCTGCTGCTGCATCGGCTGTAAAAGAAGAGGCTGAATTGACCAAGACAATCACTCAAAAAGCCAAGAATTACGAAGCTGAATATGAATCTGTAAGCATAATTTAAATTGAATTGATGTTTGCTTTATATTGGATCGAGTATGTTTTGATTTTTTACTAGCTACTGTAAAAAAATATTGTTTTACAAAAAAATTCATGTATGATGAATGCATGAATGTTGAACAAATTTGTTCTGTAACACAACACATCTTTTATGTCATTAAATTGATTTTTATTGTATTTTCTCATTAGTTGTCCCTAACTGCGATCAGTAACCGCCGAAACGCCAAGGCTAACAATCAAATATTCGTTCCACCTGAAGAGAAATTATTATTCGTTGTTAGATTGCGCGGTATCATTGGAGTTTCACCAAAAGTGAAGAAAATTCTTCAATTGCTTCGTTTAAGACAAATCCACAATGGTGTTTTTGTCCGAGTTAATGCTGCTACAATCAACATGCTTCGACTTATTGAACCATTTATTGCCTACGGATATCCTTCATTAAAATCAGTACAAGAATTGATATATAAGAGAGGATTTGGAAAAGTATCTGGCCAACGCATTCCAATTAGCTCCAATACCGTAGTTTCTGCTGG
The DNA here is from genome assembly GCA_015144975.1 of Epipyxis sp. PR26KG. Taxonomy (NCBI): domain Eukaryota; class Chrysophyceae; order Chromulinales; family Dinobryaceae; genus Epipyxis; species Epipyxis sp. PR26KG. Next base: position 9,381 of record VKHH01006912.1, on the reverse strand, counting down.
TTTAGGTGAAGCTGGTTTCCAATGCATTGAAGATGTCATCCACGAAATCTTCACTGTTGGTCCTAACTTTAAAGCCGCATCAAACTTTTTATGGCCAATCAAACTTTCATCACCAAAAGGTGGATATAGAGGGAAAATGTTGAATCACTTCAATGAAGGTGGTGCTTGTGGTCAGCAAGGTGATAAAATCAACAGATTAATTAAGAAGATGATCTAAATCATTGGAATAAATTGAAATATGTTCTTGTTGGTAATTTGTTACTTAAATCAATCATACAAAAAGTGTTTGAATTAATTAAATTTGATGAATTATTGAAAATAGCATACATAATTGTACATGGGAAAAACTCATTTTAATTATCCAAACATTTAAACTCTCCAAAAAACAGATGATGAATAAATAGTTCAGTTTGTGAACTATTTTTATTTTTGTTTTATTTTGCCACATGAAATCTTTCAAAAACTAGTACATTTTATGATTTCATCATCCATGGACATCTCCGTTAAACCAGTTGTAATTGAATCCGTTAAACCGGTTGTAAGTTGTGAACATTCTATTCACTTTTAAGGCGTCTAAATGTCAGCGATGTTCTTGAGCCACGTTCAATCTAAAATAATTCAATATTTGAAATAAATACGATCCTTCTTTCAAAGTGAATCAAGAGATACTTACTGTTTTAAGTTTCGTAGATATTTTATCGATGTTAACACATTTTCCATAGTCAGATATATTTTGAATAGGGCATTCACTCGCAATTCCATGCATAAACTCAGAATAGACAGAGTCAGAAAATATTAGTAAACTCCTTGGTTCTAAAATAACATTGAATAAATCTCCACTAAAAATTCCGGTGCCAATTTCATTAGTTGACAAATTCGGTCTGAATGACATAATACAACTTGATTCTAAACTAAGTATTGCCACTAGATCATGATATTTAGGACCATCAGTATGATGTAAAATACCTTCAATGTTGGTATATTGATTAATTAAAACATTATTCGGTTGAAGCGCGAATGGAAATATATTTTCTATAACTAATGATTCTACAACAGATTGTAACCAAGTAGGAAGGATTGAGTGTTGAGTTGATAATGATTCATTCATATTTCGATCATGATATGGAAATTGACCCCAACATTGTAATCTTCTAGTTTTTAATATTGTCCAAGCATCGGTTACATCATTTGTATGAAAAAGCAATTCCGATTCTTTCTCACATGTTACTACTTCAGGAATATAATACAATTTTGGAATATCTCCAACCTTATATGTTTCCAATCCCAACGGAGCCAATATATTTAAACAAGATGTTGATAGAGCATGACCCACAGCTGCATCCTTATGACAATCATTCTAAAACAGCATTTAGTGTTATATAATTATCGGTATTCTTCACAAACAATGTGCACACAAATAAATTAAATATACAGCAAACCTTTTGATTAATTTTTACAGTATTTTCATAAGAAATAAAAGGTTGAGCTAATTCTACTTTTTTATCTTTAGAAATTTCTTTTTTGGCATTCTTTCTTTCTTCTTCCAAGAGTTTCCTAAAGTTTAATGCAGACATGAACAGTACAGAATCTTAGTTAGTAATTATAAAGCAATGAAGCAGTGTCAGATGTCAGAGCAATTTTCTATTTGCATAAAGCAGTCCACACTTTAATCGTCCCAATGTCCAATAGTCCAATAATCCAACATCCAACAACTTAATTAAATATTGCACATTGCACAGTTTATACTGAATACTGAAATTAATAATTATTTATATGATAATATGGACAAAAAATAAAAGTTTGATTAAGTTACCTACTGATGTAACTTGTACAAAAAGTAAGTTGTTATAACTTAGATTAATATAACTTAGTTAGAGCAGCAGTTAAAAATTAATCCCCACCCAGAACCCCCCGGAATCACATTTTAGTAGTATGTATGTATGTATGCCTGTTTTGAATTGCTCAGTCAGCTAATTCCTATTATTAATTATTTATTCATATTAAGATTCGCTCTAAATTCTCCAGTTTTTCCAACAATTAACTTACAGTATTAAAGTTATATCTTATTTATATATTTATATCGGTACAGAACAGTAGTGTTGGTATTTGCGTATTTGCTTATCCTCTAAATGATTTGCTGTAGAAGAAAATTACAGCAATAAACACACTAAATAACAAATTTATATGCAATTATATCGAGTAAGTATTACCGGTATTGTGCATGAAAAATAGTTTATATAGGGTTTGTTATTTCCTTCCTTCTTTGGTTCGAATGTCATTAAGTTCCATCGCTGATGTTTTTCCAAGTTCCATGCGCTCACATCTTACGAAAAGACTTGCCTTAAGCATAGACAAACAACCAAGTCCTATCAATCAAGGGAAAAGCATAATAACGAATATTGGTGATTTGCCATATGATCCGTTGGAAGTTGATACATTGGCTGAAAATATTTTAAATAATTTGATTGAAACTAATTTTGACGCCAATAAAGATCCAAGTGAAAATAGAAGAATAATTAATGATAAGAGTAATTTAATCGCAAAATTACTTATTTCTTCAAGTCCATCACGAATCAGAGATGTCATGGATAAGAAAGTGAAATTGAATGATTTAGCCGAAGAATCGTTACAATATAAATTAGAGAATAGAATTATATTTGAACATATCACAGAGCAGCATAATAATGTTGCTGTTGAATGGAAAAGTGGAATTGAAGATAAAGAATCTCTTACAAATTATGCAGTTGCTGCTTATGCAATGGGACAAAAACCATGGGTAAAAGCTGGAAATGAATGGATCGAAAACCTTGTAATAGATTATTTTTGTAACGGATTAGCCAAGAAAAGCTATATTAAAACAATGAGGAAACTCAATCAATTCAATACTAATGCAATAAATATTAATAATTCTACCGATAAATTAAAAGAATTGAAGGAAAAATTGCCTGAAGATATTATGAATGTTAATGAAAATAAACGTAAAATAAGGTTGGTTGATGTTGGATCATGTTACAACCCATTCATAAATTGTGAAAAGCTCGATGTTCTTGCACTCGATTTGCATCCTAACACTTTGCAATCTCAAGGTAGTGTTTATAAATGTGATTTTTTGACTCTAGAAGTCGGTGAAAATGGTTCAGAACCTTTAATTAGAATAAATCAACCAGAGTGTATAATAACTGATACGATGCAGTCACACAAAAGGAAGCGATCTGATAGTTATTATAATGATGTTCTGAAATCTGATGTTGATATGAAAGATGATCTTGGTGATAATAATAATAGTAGTGTTGAGAAATATGACGATGAATTTCATAACTCTAATGGGAAAGAATTAAATGATAGTTTAAATTTCATTGAAGAACCGAAAGAATTACTAAGATTACCAGCTTCTTCAACTGATGTGGTAACTATGTCTCTAGTAATTTCATATTTACCAACTCCTGAACAAAGATATGAAATGGTAATGAAAGCTCGACAGTTGTTGATCAATAATGATCCAAAACAATCAGATCAAATAAGTTGTCCCCATCATCATCCACATTATACTTCTCTGTTATTAATTTATGAAAAACAATCAATTTTCCATAATGACCCATATGAATCAAAAATATTAGCTCATTGGAAAGAGAGTATTCAAGATTGTGGATTTGAGTTTTTTAAATATCAAAAGTTGAAAGTAGGTAATAGGCTTGGTTTAGCATTGGCATTTAAAGCTTCAAACAATCCAAAAGTAGAATCATCTACAATAATTGATTCTAAATTAGCGTTAAGGAAAGGTCGCTTATGGATCAAAAAGGATTTTTCTGTTAGTAGAAGTGATGGATTAATTATTGATGATATATTTTAAATAATTAAATTTATATGCCTTGAAATTTCCGTTTCATAACATGAGTCAAAAATATAACTATAGCATAATATAGAATAGTATGTTTTATATGAAAGAATATGATTATAAAGTTATCATACATAATCTCAATACACAATCTCAATACATATATAATGTAACTTCAACTGAAATTGAGTCAATCATTTTCATATTTAATAAGAACAGTTAAGATATATCTAGTAATCAACAATGTTAATTTCATTAAAAAATATTACTAGTAAAAAATTCATTCTACATTGATTAATCTCTTGGTGGTAGACTGTCTCGCTTTATCTTAAAATCACCGAGTATTACATTTTCCAAAACATCAAATTCAGAAATATCATTTGAATTTCCATTAATATCATGATAACCACGACATTCGCAATATTCTAAGAAAGATATCATATTATCTTTATTTAAATCACAAAATGCAAAATATTTTTTTATTTGCTCCATTAATTGAAATTCTCCTAGTTTTGAATAATACATGTCTATAGTTAATTTCTTTTCCGATATAATTGAATCGATATATGATTCATCTTCATAATCATCTAGCCAGTTGGAATTAATATAAAATCCAATAAATTCTTGTTCTAAATTAAGCAATTGATGATTATCTAGTAAATATGGAATTCGTTGAGCAATCGATAATCGCTGCCAATTATCAAATGCTGAATCATCAAGTGATTTGGAAAAAATTCTTTTTCCATGCGAAGAAAATATTGAGACGATAAAAACAAAAAATATTGTTAAATATGGATATGGTAAATACTTTGTTTTCATTTTACACGACGTGCATTATTTTATTTAATAGAGGGAAACAGAGAAAAAACTTCTATTATAAGAATCTTGCAATTATTTCGTTAGAAATGGATTTAATAATTAAGTTAAGCCATGATAAATGATTCTGTTACATGTACCTGCTACCTGCAGTGCTACAGTTATCGGTACTACAATGACGAATTACGAACACAGATACAATTAGTTACAAAAATGATAGCATTTTGCACCTCACCTTTGATATTTATGCTTTTGAAAATTCAATACAATTGTTGATAATTCCTGGAATATGAAATTTTACAATTATACAATTATGACCAATGACCAGTGCCAGGTGTTTAGCAACAGTATCCCAGGGTGGGATATGTAAGATATCATTAGCTTAGAATATACAGTATATATATTTGAAGTGTGCAATGTGATTAATTGTCAGGTTAATAAAATGAATTACAGTAAGTTAGATAAGATCAATTTGTTACTTTATTTAATGGTTGCGAAAGATAATTGATGGAATAAACTTGTCATGAAATACAATAAAATTCATTAACTAGTGCTATAAGTTCTTTAATTTAATTATTTTAACTTAAGCATAAATCTTGGACTGCTAGGATCCACAGAAGGAAGTTCAAGTGTGATACTAGGACCCATTGTACTACAAATATGAGCACCTTGCATATACTTTCCTTTAAAACCTTCTGGTTTCGCGTCTAAAATGGCTACCATCAAAGATCGAATATTTTCTAATAACATTTCTGGTGGAAAACTGACTTTTCCAATTCCAGCATGTATTATTCCTTTCTTTTCAACTTTAAACTGAACTGCACCAGCTCTTGCGGCTTTGACAGCTTTAGTTATCTCTTTAGTAACAGTACCCATTTTTGGATTAGGCATCATACCACGAGGACCTAATATCTAGATTTTAATGATGTTACCAAAAATAAAATTAGTGGATATATTATATTTCTATCATGCAACAATAAAAAGCCAGAAGCTTTTGTTACTACTTACTTTTCCAATTTTACCAACTATGGACATCATTTCTGGTGTTGCAATAACTCTATCAAATCCTAATTCTCCTCCTTGAATTTTAGCTATAAGATCTTCCGCACCAACAATATCTGCACCAGCTGCAATTGCTTCCGTTGCATCAGAGCCTTTTGCAAAAACACAAACTCGAATCTTTTTCCCAGTTCCATGCGGTAAATTTGCAACCCCTTTGATGGATTGGTTTGGTTTACGTGGATCAAGATTTAAATTCACTGCAACTTCAACGGATTCATCAAATTTTGCCCACGATAATTGCTTAACTAAACCCACAGCATCGTTAATATTTACTGGTTCGTTATATTTGACTTTCACGGAAGTGTGTCTACGCCCTTTACTTTCATTTGCCACTGAACCTGTAGCAACATTATCCGATTCAACAGTTTTAGCTGGCATTGAACTAAATGATTGAATTGATGTCAAATGCTTTGTATAAAATGATTTGACATCAGTGGGAAAAGAGTTTGCACGCGAAAAAAAGCGAGATAGTTTATACATTGAAGCAACAATCAATTGATACAGAGTAATATGGAGAAAGCTACAGTGCACTATGGTGTTATTAACTGATTTTAATTATTAACTAACAAAATAAACCCAAGTTTTTAATTACCAGCTAACAGCCCAAGTTTTCTTAAATTTTACAAATTCGAATTCTGATTTAATTGTACAGTACGGCGAAATATTTTAAAATAAAATAAAACAATATTAAAAAACGTATTAGATCTCTGCGATTGGAATGGTACTGAATACCTTGTTATTATAAAATACGGTATCCCGGTATCCCACATTGTTTTAAACTAAATGAATGAATGAATGAACGAACGAACGAACGAAAAAATTAATTGAGCAAATCAGCAAATCACATCAAATTGGTGAATCTAATACACAGGAGGAAAATGCTAAAAAACAGAAGCTCTCTTATGCTCCATCACTTCTTCTTCATTAGCTGAAATAGTTCCCTCCAGTACCAGCTAACTTATTGTATATTATTTGATTTCAGTTAACTTGGTAATTTCAGTTAAAAAATAAATGGTTAAAGTTATATCTAGATATATATCTAGACAATAGAAACCGTCGTTTGAAACAAAGTTTTTAATCCAAGGAATATCCACCATATTATATTATCAAGGTTATCTGACCAACGATTTTATATTCAGTTATATTATTATGTACTGTAGAAAAATCGAATATATTTATGTGAAAATAACTGAGCTTTATATTTCGACTGCAGTAAGAAACATCTTTTTGTGTATTTATATATAAAGTTATTTGGTAAGTTGGTAAGTAATTGATATTGATATATTTCATTATTTATTTGTTTTTGAAGTTATTTATCAATTGATGCTGTAGGTGATTTTCAGTACTACAAATGAGAAAGGCTGTAAGATCTAACAAAGAATTGAATGACCAAACAGGTGTTGGATTGAATCCTCAGCATAAAGGTATTTTGTTGTTTAATTGATAAATATTTGTACATTTTATCATATACTGTACCTGTACTACTACTGTTCAGATAAGTGTTTGAACTTCATATATAGTAAATGGGTTTAAATTCTCATCCCTTGATTAATAAATCTAAGCTTTGTCATAATGAATATTAGTTCTGACATTTAAGAAATTTAATTAGGATGGAAATAATATGCTCATTCCTCTTGCTTGCCCAATACTTAATTATGCAATGCGATATATATGCACATTTGATTTATGATTGCTCTTTTAATCAACTCAATTATCACTATTAAAATGAATAAATACAATAAAAATTGCGATATTGTGCTAGGTTGTACATTGGTAATGATTTTAGTCCCAATAATAGTCATTTTCTTTACAGTTGGAGTTTATGTTGGTTCCATACTTGACAGAAGTAATGGAGTAACTTATAAAGTCGAAGATTCTTCTGCTGCGAAGAATTTAGGTTTACCAGGAACCAATAATATTCACATTCGATGGGATAGAATAGGATCCTCTGGTCAACCCAATATTGACAACAACAACCTTCGTGGTCCAACAGTTACATCAAATGGAAAAGTTTCAACTGCAGCAGTCAATATTAAGACTCCATTAAACAAAGAACAAACTGTTGAACAGATATTATCCAATTCATTACATGCTGAAGGTCGAAGCAGTATGAAAGGGCCTGTAAATTTAGATAGTAGAAATGTCTTAATAACAGCTTGGTTTTATTTGGATAATACTGATATACATGATAATGACATGAGAACAATTTTAGCGAATAAAATGACTGGTTGTGAAGTAGATATTGGTCGAAATGGATTAGCAGTGTTTGTAAATGCATGGCAAGAAAGTGATCACAAATTATATGTCGAATATGGTGGATTACAACATTCAGGATGTAATAAATTGAGTTCAAAATCAATTACTGTTGAACCAGAAAAATGGTATCATGTTGCTGTATTTGCAGCTTCATCGTTTACATCATTATATTTGAATGGGGAAGAAGTAAATTCAATGAAACATGATGAGATTGAACCTCATGAACCTCAAAATACTCATCCTCTTACTATAGGCTCTTATGAAAGTAATGAATTCCCATTATATGGAAATATAAGTCATGTTACAATAAAACAAATGAAAGATGATGATGTAAATTATGAAAATAGAAATGAAGTATTGAAACCTATTATTAATAAATGCAAAGATATAAAATATCTTCATTCTACTGTTGGATTCAATAATGAATTAGAATTAACGGCATTATACACATTAGAAGAAGCAGTCAATGAAGCACCAGATACTATTGCAAAAGATATGATTCATAATAATAATGGGAAATATAAATTCCCTGCTTTTAAAGGCTATCAAGTCACTGGAGTGAAGATTGGTTTAATTGATGGAATTGGAAACAGACCTGTTACTGATGAAATGCGCGAAGAAGCTGATAGATTAGGTTAATATTATTGAAAATCAATTATTATTGCTAATGCTATAAAATTATTACAAATAAATTATGATAAACAATACGTTTATTATATCAAAAAATAATTATAGTATACTAATCATTTTAATAGCAATAGCAATAATAATTTTTACAAAAATATATCATAATCATAATATAATATAATAATATTAAAGGTAAAGAACGAAGAGAATTAATCAAGCAAGGCATGACTCATGCTTGGGATGGATATAAGAAATATGCGTGGGGTTATGACGAATTAAAGCCTTTATCAAATAGAGGACAAAATAATTGGGGTGGTATGGGTGTGACATTAGTTGATTCTTTAGATACTTTGTGGATAATGGGGATGAAAAAAGAATTTGAAGAGGCGAAAAATTGGGTGCAGAATTCTCTTTCATTTGATCATGCTGGTATGTAATAAAAATAATGATTATAAATCGTTGATAATGAACCCTAAACTCATACCTTCATTTCCTGTTATTTTTAAAATTGCATAATTCGAATACTAATTTATTATTATTGATATTATTTGATATAAGCAAAACAATTTCTTTTAATCAAATTTCTTAATTTACAAAATGTATATATTATAATAAAAATATATCTTTGAATCATTGTATATGTTATTAAGATTTAAAAAAAATAGAAAAAAGGACAGATATTTTTGTGAGAGGATATTATTATTATTAAAAAACAATTTTTTTTAATTCAAGCTGCTTAATTTCAAAAAAAATTATATATTATTATTATTATTATTATTATTATT
>VKHH01006911.1:0-14319 GCA_015144975.1 Epipyxis sp. PR26KG | reverse complement strand
ATTATTATTATTATTATTATTATTATTATTATTATTATTATTATTATTATTATTATTTTTATTATTATTATTATTATATTTTTAACAATTTTTAATATATTTAATCGATTTATAATTTCTATATAACTACTATAGCTCTGGTGAGAATAAAGTCAGACAAAGTGAGCGACGTTCATTGGATCATCGCTCTGATATTCATATTTTTGATAAAAGGCAAATTTTATTAAAATATAAAAATAAAATAAATAATATTTCATTTTTTTTTATTTTATTTTATTAGTTTTGGATTTGGCAGTAAAGAATTCAAAGATGATGGTAGGTATGACTCTACAAGGCAATCTCTGGAAATCGATATTGGTCAAACATTGCTTGAGCGTAGGGCTGATGTCATCCAGGAGGAGATATTATTAAAACTGGTATTAATATTAGCTTTTATTTTGATTAGTTGCCATTAGTAAATAATACAAAAAATACTATTGAAAATATAAAATATAATATACTTTGAAAAATAATTATAATTTATAAAATGATACTATAATTATGTCCGTTTTTACATATATTTTTTATTTTTCCTATAGAAGTTTTATTATTATTATCTTCATCATATATCATCATTGCTAATAACTATCATACCTCGAGAGCCCTATACCTGGGCACCACACTAGTATTAAAATAAAATTATTATCATGTTACTTTTACATAATAAAAATAATAATAACAATAATAATAATATTAACAATAATAATAATAATAATAAATAGAAAAAGTTGAGTGAAGAATTTCAAATAGTTCGTGATGGTTCGAAATCAAATCAGGATTCGGTTAAGAAATTGTCTCAAATGATTCAATCATCCCCTGATTTAGAACAAGTTGAGACACTAGGAGTAGTGGTTGAAGAGCAAAGGCTTCGTATCGATTCTATCATACAAGGTGAACCACAAATAACACAAACATATATTCTTGACATAATTATTGAATAACAATAATAATAATAATAATGCAACAAATGGTTTTAATTCTACGTCATGTTATCTATACTCTGTATTTGTGTTATTTAAGCATCACTCATATTGTGTTTCGATTAAAATGCTAATATTATTTAGGTTCAACTGCGATTAAGCCAATAAATAATCAATTACAGCAATTGGACAATGAGCTCAATAAAATAAAATCATATTTACAGCTTCCTCAACGAGGCAATCTTAAAGAAAAAATTGAAGAATTGCTAAATAAAATTGATGGTATTTTTATTTCAATTAAAATGAATCTATTTGGCTATTATATTTTGATTGAAGCATGAAATAATTCCAAATAATAATAATTATTATTATTATAATAACAATAATGATAACAATAATAATAATAATAATAATAATAATAATAATAATAATATAATAATAATAATAATAATAATAATAATAATAATAATAATATAAATTCATATAAATTTTATTTTTGCTTTTTATTTCAACAGGAATGAGCAAGAATAATAATGAAGCTATATCTTCTTTGCATCGAATAGAGTTTAAAATGGAAACAATTGAAGTGACTCAACAACAATTCGGTGTGTTAATTAGATTTCCTGATTGTTTTAATCAGAATAATATCATTTTTAATCACTTTTTTGTTTGATTTTAATTAATTATAGACAATCGATTGAAAATTATTGAGAATGATAATGATAAATTATCATATTTGATGAAGTTAGGACAAAATTCAAAATCTCAAAGAAGTGATTGGAGTGAAGGTAAACAATATCAGATATATCACTTATAATTATATATTCACTTCAATAGTTAGAGTTAACAAATTATTATTATTATGAATTATTATTATATGATTCATTTTATTTTCTTTCATGAATAATAAATGATTCAGAAAATTATTAATATGTGAATAAACAATTTTGTATATTTTCAATTTTCAGTTTTTAGATAATTAATTGCTCATATCTTCAATCATCAATTTCTTATCATAAATTTATTAGATTCTAATCACTATACATTCAAATCCAATCAAGTACATCAAGACTTAATTACAATTAAGTCGTTGTTATTTGGTGAAAATGATGAGAAAGGGCTCATGCAAAATAATTTGTCAGGAATAGTAAGTTGATTATTACTATTCATATACAATCATTTTATATTATGTTCAATTTATTTAGAAGCATAATCATAATGGACGGTCTTTGTTCGAGAGGTAATGGTCTCTAAATGTTTATAATAATAATTATGCCATATGCAGCATTAATTAATTAATTAATTTACGATAAAATAATCTGAATGAATAGAATAAAAGTTCTCGAAGAAACTACATCATTAGTTGATAATAAAGTTCATAAAGTTGATAGTAAATTAAAAGAATTGAAACGAGTTTTAGCGATTGGTTTAACGAGTGATGAAATTCTTGCTTTTCCTACCACATCAAATTTATCATCTTCAACTGCAACCAGCAAAAGGTAATTTCAATAATTACATATTGAATGATATCTTCATCCATTTATTTATCCATTAAATAGTTTTTAAAAACTTATATTATTGTGATAAAATTGTCATATAATATTATTATTATATAAAATAGGCCTTTAAACATCCCACAGAACAATAATCCAATAGAAATAGTTACTGATTGGCAAACTGAAAATAAAATTAATAAAGATACGATAGAATCACTTGACCAAAAAGATATGATTTCATCATCATCATCTCAGGCGTCATTGTCACTCTCCCCCATTATTGAATTAAATAATAAAAATAAAGAAATATTATTGAAAAAAGAATGGATATCAGCAGCAGATGCTCATAATGAATTACTTAAATCTAATAATAATTATTATAAAAATAGAAAAAATAATTTGAATGAAATAATGGATGAAAAACATAATATTTTCAAAAAAGAAAATATCCAACCAAAATCTTCTCAAACAAATCACTCGAATGGATGGGATGATTTATTAAATAATTCTTTAAAATCAAGAAATTCTTCTCCAATTATTTCTAATACAAAATCTAATCATAATCATAATAATAATAAATATTACGATAATAAAGATAATGTTTTAGTGGGATTGACTTCAGTTGACGATATTGATGATCGATTGCATGAGTTATATTCCCAAAAACAGAAATTGAAACAAAAATTAAATCGAAGTAAAACTGATTTATTATAATTATTATTATAATGTATTTACATTTTGACATTATAATTTTATTATTTGTAAAGTATATTATAATTATAATAGAATTCATGACAGTACTCCCGTATTCCGGTACGTCTCTTTAAGATACTAACTTATAGGGCTAGCTTTCGCCGACACAAGTTCGGTCATTACTGCTGGTCTGGTTCGTCATAATATCGCTTGTGCGCTTGTGTGTTCATTAACGATAAATTAACTTAATAAGAATTATAAGCTTGCTATTTTTGACTTGTGTAGTTAGAAACAATTGCTATTTATTTTATTCAATTATATCATATCCAGTTCATCGCTTCCTTGGAATGATTGATGATCCTTGCATCTTTTAACTATTATTCAATGTTATTATTTATTTTAAATATTATTTTCAATGTTATTTGTATCAAAGATGATTTGATCTAGATTTTTATTTTGAATCTAACCTTGGCAAGAGTTTTTGTTTAGCTATACTGTTTTTTACATTTAACGCTATTCCATACCTCAACAAATACACAAACATTTTTTTATTAGGCAAACAGAAGCAAGTATCAGACACTATTAAAAGCGTTTGCATATGTTTACATTAGCTTGATTCATTGTGGAAAAAGTGTGCTCGGCTGTTCAAGGTCAGAAATTTTGATACATTTATAATAATACATCTTCCTTGGTCAATGATAATATAATTTAGAATTGACATTATTGGCTGAATAGTCGGTATATCACGGTTTCTAATCGAGTGTTACAAATAATTTGAATCAAATGTGATGGTCGAATTTTGATATTATTACATTAATTAGGTTATCATTGTCATCTAATTATGATATTTACAGTACAATTTAAACTTCTTAATATCATAATTAATGATTCATCATGTTGTGGTAGTTCTGCTGGTCGTGAAACTATATGAATAAAATGGTCAACAAACAACACATACTTAATTTTCAGCGACCACCTCTATTATTCCTACCACCCCTTCCTGACCCTCGATCACCTTGATCCCTTCCACCACCTACACATGTATTTATTCATGAAGACTTTGAGAAACTGATTACCATTCAATACAACGTATTTGAGAATTACTCAGATAAGGCATCAGACAGCATATTAACATGCTCACAGGTTATAACATATTTCACTGAAAGACAGCAGCAATATGATTATGCACTTGTGGGATTATCTATACTATTTACTTACGTCCTCCGCGTCCACCATCACGACCGCCTCTACCTCCTTCACGGCCTCCTCTACCACCATCACGACCACCTCTACCACTATCATCGCCACCTCTTCCGCCTATTCTTCCAGCATGACGTCCACCACGAATTGCTCTTAACGCAGTTTTGCCTTGAATGATAAATATAATATAATTATAGAATATTTTCCAAAAATAATATAATTATCCATTTTAACTATTATCCATTTAATATCCACCATTTAAACTAAATTAAAATGCATAGTTTAAATGCACTCACGATTTTGCTGTTCTTCTTCAGCGACAAGATCTATAACTTCATCAGGAATTCGAAGATACTTTATACTATTTCCTCGTATATAACATTCGGGTATTTTCCAAAAGCGATCTCCGTCCTTTAATGATAATATTATAATAGTACAGGTATATTGATTAACATTTTTCAAATAAGTTGAGCACTTCAGCAAATATTATGTGGATTCAATTAATTATTTGCTAAAATAGCAAATCATGTGTCGGTGCATCATTACCTTTGATGTGCAAATAACATCTCTTAGACAAATATTCATAAATAGATTACAACTAACAAGTCGGCCATTATACGTATCCCCATTTTTCAACTCCACTAACATTGGATGATTTTCAGCTGTTTTCAGTAATGTTAAAGGTAACATATTTTGAACAACTATTTAAATTTCGAAGTGTAGTTACGGGATGACAATAATATTGTAATTTTGTATTTTTTTAATAGATTACTAGATTACAACTAATAATCACAGTTTAATTTTTGAGTTTGGATTAAATGCAAACTTAATTACGATAAGATAAATTTGAAGGTAATTAATTGTTGTTGAAACTTTATTATTAGTCGCACACGTCAGCTCCTGTCCTGCTTCTACCGTAAAATAACGGCATATTCTACATTTGTAAATGCATAATTCTCTTGTAATTGCTATTAATTATACTTCATACACTTAAAGAAACTTTAAATTGTTGTTAAAAAAAATTAATTGATGAATTAATGACAAAGAAACAACAACTAAAAATATACCAGGTAGAAAAGCTAATGAACAAAGAAATAATAAATGCTAGAAACAAAAATCGGTAATGAAATACGTAAAAATGTCCCATATGTGAGTAAGTCCGTAAACAGCACTTTATTATAATGATTAATATAACGTTATCAAGAAAACTTCTAAAATGATTTCGTTATTATGTTTTGTAACAAAGACAGTTTCTTACCCTTGTTCAGAATTAATTCATGTAATCGTTTTTTATTTTTTTGGTAAATAATTTAGATGAAACCTGGGAAATTCAAACTTGTCTTAGATAACAAATGAATGCTGCCACTACATTTACTACATTTATGGACGATTAGGTCAGGGTGAATTTAGTGAGCCCTCATTCTATTGCAATTTTAATTCATCAACATTCTAGAATGTATTTTGAATGGTTTACAGAAAAATCATAGTTGAATACTATTTCATAATCATATCAATTATAACATAGTACTATAATTTTATATGAGAAAAAACCTTAAAAACTTGTTTTCATATCTATATTTAATATCATCACCACTATATATTATAATGATATATATAATTGTAATTAATATAATTATGCTTTATTCTGTTTTAATTGCATCATTCCATTACAACTCCTGATGATATAATTGATACTTACAAACATTTTAACTATAATCATTTAATAATATTATGAAGTTATGAGTGTGCAATCACAATCATTCCTCGATTGAAAAAATTAAGTGAAACGGCCAATGGTTTATTTTGATTCCACCATTGAAAAGTAATTGATTTTAGTAGTAGGTATTACTCTGTTTCGCATACAATTCAAAGATACAACCATCAGATAATAAGTCTAACATACACATAATATTTTGTGAAGATGATCGATTCACATATAAATATGTTTGACAATACAGCTAATAATGCTATCATCCATAAAATAATAAATAATATAATGAAATAGACATAAATTCAATCAAACATTTTAGAGCATAATCGCGATGAATGATTAATTGTTATATTATATATTCTTATATCACATGAATATAATCTGAAACTCACTTCATTTTAATCATTAAAAATAGCAACAATTGGCTTGCTTCCATTACCCATGTCAACAACAAGCTTGTTACTATCATAAAAATCATTATTACAAACTCCATCATATTCACCTTCTTCAAGTTTACCCTTGGTTTCATCCATATCATCCACTCCGATATCTATATTATCATACATATGCGTGATATAGTCAGAATTAACAGATAAACCAGATGGTGACTTTTGAAGTAGCATAAATACATCCGATACTTCAAACATAAAAACCATTTTTGATAATACTTTCATCAACGAGCCTTTCAAATTAATCGATTTTTGAAATATTGATTCATTAAATGATAATCTTACTATTACTTTCTTTTGATCGATTATTGTATTAACATCATTTTTAACAACATTATTATAATCATCGGTTATATTAATTGGTATTGACATATCATACCATTGCTCTGAAAAAGGCTCAACAAAACTTGAGAAATTTATCGAATTTAAATTCATTCTGAAAATAATAATATTATCATTATTTGTGCTATTATCATGATTAATTCTTTTTTCGATGACTTCACAAATAAAGCAATGTTTGATTAATGTGAACATATGATAATGATATAAATCAACGAATTTAGGTCGAATAGACCATTTTAGCACATGTTTGTATGGAATAGATGATGATGGTTCATTCCCAAACGATAAGCTATATTTATTAAATATATTTGTATCAATCGTATGGAGGATAGCTAATTTATGTTGAGAAACTTTCACAGAAACCTATCAATCATACATAAATAATAATTAATAGATTTACACAATAATGAATTATCATTGCAAATATCAAAACGAGTTGAGAATACGACTTCAGTTATTTAATATTACCGTGTTTGGACAGCTATAGATAACTTTAAGAGTTGAATCGTAACTAAAGCTGTAATAAAATATAAAAATGACAAGTAATTGATTGGTATATATACTTATGAGCATTGATTTAATAATATATTACCTAACAGTAGATGGAATATGACAAGATGTAACTAGATCATCATAAAAGAATTTTATGAGTACAGGTGATCGTTCACACTTTAAATCATGCGTTAATTGTAAGCAAGCCATACGAGAAGCTTTATTTCCTCTTAAATCCAACGTATGAAGTATCGGACTGTGACTAATTATTGGAACAAAAACTCGTATCGAAACATCTGTCAAATCATTCGAACGAAGATCTAAATATGTTAAACTTTTATTCATCTAAAAATGAAATGAAATTATGTGACATATATGAAATAAAAACTACTTTTATCATAAAAAATAATAATTTATATTTACATTCGATGGAGTATATTTCTATGATTGGAATTAATTTCAAAGTACACTTAAAATCAAGAATTTTATTTACATTCATGCAGTTTATTTGAAATATAATATATAATAATAGCTTCATCACTCAAATGTAACTACTATTCCTAGCAAATGATGGTAAAGTTTATAGCTTACCGGAATTGATTTCGTGATTGATTTCATTCCGAAGTCTCCAACCGCATTTCCCGTCAAACATAATCGAATAATTTGACAATCAGGATGAGAAATGATTCTACCAATCATCTATTATCAAATTTTTATGAGTATTATCAAATAATTTTTAACATTTTAATGCAACATAAATCCAATTCTAACATTTCCTGAAGTGCTAAATATCAAATTGGAATTTATATAACAAATTATTGATAAATAATATTACATAATAGCAAACAAATTATAATCTATAGTGTAACAAATTTACATTAATATTTATGGTATAATTGGTTAACTTGATTAAGAAACTTACTTGTGCTCCTAAATAACCCATGTAAGAATAGCTTAAATCTAGATCCATGAGGGACAACATACATATTTTCAGTGTGACCTATTTTATAATATGCGATATACTTTATTAGATCGCAATAATGAAATAAATTAAGCATTAGCATCATTATATTTCAATCTGAACGTTGGTTGAAAACAAAGAATTGTATTGAAGAATACACTTAATTTATTATGGTTAAATAAGATTGATTTATCATTAAACAATATAATATGATAATACCTCTAATAATTGAATCGATTTCTTTGACATTTTGCAAAATTTAATTCCAAGTACACTTAATGGTTGCAATCCGGCCTTGCCAAGTTTATCGCTTTTTTGATGAATTTTTCTATTATCTTCGTGCACATTTATATCATGTTTATCATTGAATGACTTCAGAAACTCAACTATTCGTAAAGGATGCTTCACACTAGTCTCAACAACAAATCAACGATTCATTGGTAAACTTAGTAAAAATTAAAATTTATATTCAATTCCATCCAAAACTCATAATTATGGTGACTTACGTTTCAATATAATCTTCATTAATTTTATTGGTTGAAATTTTCTTAATTTGCCTTGAAGTCATGGAGGAATGTGAGTAATCTTGAAGTGAAACAGTTATGCCCCAAGTAGATTCTGATAATACGTCTATTATATGATTAAAATGTACTGCAGTTTCAGATAATGGCACATTATTATCCAACAAGATGTATTGAGGTGTTATTTTCCGGTCCTAATACAATTATTTGTGGAATGAGTTAAAGCAGTTCATCGTTGATAAATAATTAGATAGTACCTTGAGAAACTCGATTAACTGGATTGAGAATTCATTGTTAAACGAATTGAATGACAAGTCTATTGCTAATATAGATGGGTTTCGTAATATAGACAAAATAGCTTGGGTGTATTCATCCTTCAAATTGCAACCATGAATATCTACAATGCGCGTACCAGAAGCCATAAATTGTGATCCAAATGCGTATTTTACGAATTTCGCAAATGCTACATATTCGTACTCATTTTTATAAAACTGAAATATCCACGGATATTTCTTTTGCATTTTTAATAGATCAAATGCATCCACAAAATTGTTCTCAGATGAATTTTTCGTTATTTCTTTATCATTCATAAGAGCTTCAATATGATCGGTAACTACCGGCTTTTGTCTCAGCACATCATCAGTTGCATCTGAAGCAACGTTATTTTCTAACAACTCGTCATACTTGCTTTTCCATTGATTGGTCTTGTCTTCTTGTTCTTTCAACTTCAGGGTTAATAACAAACGTTCTTTTTCGATCAATTCGTTTATTTCATCAAGCAGTGGTGCTTCAATGTTATTAAAATCCATCCCTTCCATACTTATATGCAAGTTGTGAACGATTATTTTAAAGTGTTAAAATAGGTGTTACTGGTGTACAGTATTTGAAAATTTTAATTTGCTTTTTTAAAGTAAAAAGTATTTTTATGTTTACCAGGTTTAATCCTCAACTGCTATTTATAATATTGTGATAGGAGCAAACATAATAACTACTACTTAACTAATATAATAAAGTTAAAATCAAAACCACGACCAATAGCCCCCCTCAATTTTATCGGTAATTTTATCATCGGTAATTCAAAAATTCGATCAACCTTAATGGCTATCCACTTTATTCAGCTGTCCAACTCAGGTTGAATTTTAGCGTTGCATTCGACCTGTATCCTGTATCAGTTGCTTATCACGAAACTATTACGAAATTAAGGAGAAAGAACGACAGAACGACAGGTTTTATATCGAAAATTGTTTTATCTACAGTATATTAAATATTTAGAAAATTATTTTTTCGAAATTATATTGATCAATAATACATACTGTATAATATATTATGTATATGTACAGTAAACGAAAATAGTTACCGCGGAAAGCGGAAATATATTACACAAATACAAAAAGCTGCAGTGAGATATTTGTATCTTTATATATACAGTGTACAATAAAATTAATAAAATACAGTGAGCTTATCAATAAAGTGCTATATTGAATACGTAGTCCCTTACAATCTTAAATTGATATTACGATTATTTTTACATGAACAAACACAATGAGACTACGTTGAGCACCAAGAGAGGTAAACTCTTTTCTGTGAATAAAAGAGCTTATATAAAAAACAATAATTGTCTCCTTCGGGTAGATTTGTTTGCATAAATAAAGACCCATCACCATGACTACTTCGAGGTCTCTTGCTAGGTTCACGGTCACTGTTTCACCAATTTAGTTATGGACATTTCTATTTGGATTCACCGTCACTGTTTCATCTGTGGCTAATTTATTTGTGCACGGCACGTATTCTATTTGGATTGCTCTGACTTGCTTCTCTGATAAGCTCCTCATTCCCGTACTCACGAATATAGACTTGCTCAGTTTTGCACTCTAGTTCGCTCTAATGATACAGAAGATAAGTATGATGATGAGGAAAAATCAGTGAGTAATCCTAAACGTTATATGTACAAAAAATCTAGCCACATATGAAATAGTGACCATGAACCGAACAGAGAACTCGAAGTAGTAATGATGAATGGTCTTTATTTATGCAACCAAAATCTACCGTCAGAGGACAATTATTATTTTGTGTATAAGTTCTTTTATTCACAGAAAAGAGCTTGTGATTTGCATTAACTTCGTATAATTCCAGACCTCTCTTGGTGCTCAAGGTTGTGTCATCAATTCGTTATTGAAAAAAATAAATATTATTATTTGATATGGATATTATTGATTACGGTTATGGTGGTTGTTCGATGTAAAAATATCGTGATGTTAATTTTCGTTGTAAACAAAAATATAATTTCGGTGTAACATAATTCTTGGCTTTTTGTTTCGGAGAATTAAGTAGTTACAAAAATTATCTGCGAACACAATTGAACAGAACAATACTTTTCATCATTTAATTTATTCTGTTATTTGTCTTGTTGATATAGTTACAATAAGTTACAACGAATAGCGAGTAGGAGATAATAAAGAATTCATTTCGTCACGTTTGATTTTAATGAGCTCTGCTGCTGTTGAGCTACCTCAACCTGGTGATCTACATGTTTTGAACGCACTCTTTCATGATAGAAATGTAGTAAGCAATGAACAAAATATTCAACTACCAAGCATCCTTGGAGACGAAGAGAATGTTCTTCAAAGTTGTCTTCAAGAACGGTGCAACATTTCTAGCAATAAAACAGCCATTCTCTTCTCATTTCCTCTCGAATATACCAAAGAACCTCTTTTGCATAATCTGGCACGGAATCAAAGGGTGCTATGGTTTCTGAGAGTAAGTGGTATGGTTTGGACCACCTCCCCAGATGGTAAAGATGAATATTGGTTGACAAGATTAATTCAAACGCTCTGGAATTTTCTCTCAATTCGTCTATTTTTGGCATATTTATTTGGATCTGCATTGTACTTCTTTTTTGTTGAATGTTTCGCAAAAAGTGTATTTTGGGCGTTTAGCATTACAATAGTATTCCAAATTTCTGCAATAATCCCCAGTTTTTACACTATTAATTATCGTCTCAGCAAACCATCACTTATAAATGACTTAACCTATTATAATCATGCGTTATTATGGAGTTGGAGAATTTTTATTATGACTTCAGTTTTGGCAAGTGTCTACCCTTGTGGAAATATCGTCTATTATGGTTTTAATGAATTGGCATTTTTCTTATGTGATTTCTTAAGTCAGTTGTCTTATTCAATTGTTCTTAGTGTGAATATGTTGTTTGTTCTATTAGATTGTAGAGTTGCAACTGTTTATATTGATGAATTAATCAATTTACATAAAAATGGTTTACTCACAGTAAAGATATATAATGCAGTGCGCAGTGATATTGATGAAAGAGTACAATCATATTTGGTGTTGAATTATCTAATTTTTATTGTTGGAATTCTCAATTTAGTTGGCATATTAATCATATTGTTATTCGGAAACTCGATTGAAACGTTTGATATATATGGAATTATATTTATTCTACTGAAAGAATTGCCATTCCTTGTCATATTATTTCTAAAAAGTGCTGAAGTCAATGAAAAATCAGATACGCTTAATGTTATGTTAGGGACTGATGCATGGGAGGATTTGAATGAGAATAACATTGACAACGCTCAGTTTCAGCGTTTACAACTCTATGCTAATGCTGATGCTAGAAAAATATCATTTCCCTTGGCTGGTCTGCGATTCAATTATAATGATTTAAATCGACAAATAATAGGATGGATATTAGCAGCTATGATTGCTGTAGTACGAGGAGTGTTGGATCAGTATTAACTATAAAAAGATAGATAAATTTTATGTAACTGTGAATTATTATACAAAGTATTTGTCCTCTTCTCAAAAGGATGGCGCAGAACTGTGGCTAAAATACTACAAAAAGTTGCCGAGAAATCTTGCATGAATACCTACCTGTCTTTCATTGTGATTGAGTTCTGCCGAGCTACATATAAGAGATTCGTTTTTTTCCTTTTGGCATTGATCTCTCTCGATACACTGAATGAAATTTAGCAATCAAAAATTCAAGTTATATTATATCAACTATGTTTTATTAATTTTAAATGGGATAATCAGAACAATTATCGGAAAACGCTTATTTCAAACGAAAATAGGTAGGGGGTTGAAAAATCCGGAGTGTTAAGTTCACTGGCTGAAGCTCCTCGGGATGGCGACAACGAATCTATCATTCAATCTCTTTTTGTCATCACAATATAAGGGATACCCGTGATGTCACTAATATCAGCACGAAGACTATCTTCAGAGTCAGAATAATAATTAATAATTATAATAACAGAAAATAATTATAAAAGTAACATAATTAACATAATAAACATAATAACAAATAAACTATTAATCAGCCAATGCTTAACTCTGCGACAAGTTCTAATATATTATTAATATAAATCTTTAGAGATAAGAGGTATATAATATGTAATATATACTTTTTAAATCTAGAAACTATATTTTGACTTTAATATTTTGTTATGTTTTGAAATATAATATAATTATTTTTGAAGATATTTTTTTGTTTTTTTAAATGAATTGATCTACTCCTCATCTGAGTGGAAAAAGTGCAAAATATAACTAGTTATTTTAAGTAAATTATATGAGACTTGTTGTCTTCTTGTTCTTTCAACTTCAGGGTTAATAACAAACGTTCTTTTTCGATCATCAATTCGTTTATTTCATCAAGCAGTGGTGCTTCAATGTTATTAAAATCCATCCCTTCCATACTTATATATGCAAGTTGTGAACGATTATTTTAAAGTGTTAAAATTGGTGTTACTGGTGTACAGTATTTGAAAATTTTAATTTGCTTTTTTAAAGTAAAAAGTATTTTTATGTTTACCAGGTTTAATCCTCAACTGCTGTTTATAATTTTGTGATAGGAACGCAGTTCAAAACATAATAACTACTACTTAACTAATAATAAAACCACAAAATCGCCCAAACTCCCAAACCTGCTGTCCAAAATAGCCCCCCCAACCGACTCATCGAAGTGCTGGCCGTACGGCCCGCTTCTCACCAATCTTTTTATTGAAAAATTGCTCTAATAATTCCGAGTTGTTGATAATGTATTATTAATTACACTTCAATTTTATCGGTAATTCAAAAATTCGATCTACCTTAATCCAAGTTAATGGCTATCCACGTTATTCAGCAACAAGCTGTCCAACTCAACTGTTGAAGTATTTTTTTAGCGCGGAAAGCGAAAATATATTACACAAAAAATACAAAAAAGCTGCAGTAGTGAGTATGTAATACATATTATTTACCATGTTGAGCATCCTCCTGAGCATCCTCCTCAATATACTCTAAAAAATATAGAATAAATAAATAAATAAATATAGAAGTGTCCGTCGGTATAACAAATAGAAGTGTAGTATGTAATAGTAATTATATTATATATTGTTTACCATGTTGAGATATTTGTATCTTTATATATACCACCGGGAAAGTGCGTTTAGTATTTTTTAAGTAGAAAATACTGAAACGGCTGACGGTCGAAAATATAAAACAAA